>OMNZ01035983.1:2094-21396 GCA_900303255.1 Lesueurigobius sanzi | reverse complement strand
TCTTCCAACTTGAATTTTTACCACATATAAGGACCACCCTAATACTCACACTTTTGTTGTGTAGAACCATGAAACAGAATAATAATGGTCATTTATTCAATAAAATACTGTTTCTTTTAGTGTTTTTATCATTTATTTGAGCTGAAACACCTAAGTCATTTTCCTTAGTGCAGTCTCAGACCCACCAGGCAGAAGAATTTGCTCTCTAAAGAAAAATATTTTCGGTACCTCAATTATTTAACAGTACCCAGCCCTAATGACAAGTCTTCAAATATTGTTCATTAGGCACTTAACTGAACAGTGAGACAACAGGACTTAATTACCAGACCAGGAGCGAAATGAAGCCACTATAGCCATTTTGCTGGCCATAAACCGAGTCTCCCTGTTCTCCCTGTACAAAAGAATAAGAACTTTGTATTTTTTATGGGGAGATGGGAGTATTTTTCACAAATTGGTCACTCTCACTTTAACTGCCCCTCCTCCACATCTGGGTTGTGTCTGTAGTGGAAATCTGTATAGGGGGCCAGGATTTGCTAAAACAGGCATGAAGAAAACAAGAATGTGACAAACAAACAACACCATTAAAACACACAATAAAGCAGCTAGCCCACCAGAATACCTCAAACTCCACATCGGAGCGTACGAACTGGCGTGTGTGGGGGTGGTTGAGGAGATGGAGGATAGTGATAATCAGAGCCTCATTGATGCGACTCAGCTGACAGTCAGTCACGCTCTTCAGGATGGTGCTCAGGCCGCCTGCTTGTGCGACCACAACAGGGTTTTTGAGAGCTGCACAAGAACAGGGACACACAGTTTTTTTTCCCAATATCCCTCTGAGAACAATGTCAATGACTCTGTGTGTGCCATTGGAGCTCACCCAATTCACAGATTATAGCCACACAGGCCCGGGCAAGACGGTCGCGCTCATGGTGCCCATCGTTCCCCACCGCAATGAGCGACTTTGTGATGGAGGAAGGAAACAGCAGGGCATTCACAGTGATCATCTGTGGGACAATGGACAGACTTTACATCAGTCATCAGATCATAGATCATCATCAGTGGTGGAAAGTAACAAAGTAAAAAGTATAAATTATAGGTACTTTTACTTTACTTAAGTCAATTTCATGACAAATATTTTTTACTTTTATGTTTCAGAGCCTGTACCTGTACTTTATACTGCACTACAATTTTAAATTGGGTTAAAAGTTAAAGTAGTTTATTTTCAAAGTGACCGCTTTACAAGAAGCTGGTTTAGTCCTGACTTAGACCTGGTTTAGTCCTGATTTATACCTGGTTTAGTCCTGGTTTAGAACTGGTTTAGTCCTGATTTATACCTGGTTTAGTCCTGTTTTAGTCCTGATTTAGTCCTGGTTTAGACCTGGTTTAGTCCCAGTTTAGACCTGGTTTAGTCCTGCTATAGTCCTGGTTTAGACCCAGTTTAGTCCTGGTTTAGTCCTGGTTTAGACCTGGTTTAGTCCTGGTTTAGTCCCGGTTTAGACTTGGTTTAGTCCTGGTTTAGTCCCGGTTTAGACTTGGTTTAGTCCTGATTTATACCTGGTTTAGTCCTGTTTTAGTTCTGGTATAGTCCTGGTTTAGACCTGGTTTAGTCCCGGTTTAGACCTGGTTTAGTCCTGATTTAGACCTGGTTTAGTCCTCGTATAGTCTTGGTTTAGTCTTGGCTTAGTCCTGGTTTAGACCTTGTTTAGTCCTGATTTAGTCCTGGTTTAGACCTGGTTTAGTCCCAGTTTAGACCTGGTTTAGTCCTGGTTTAGACCTGGTTTAGTCCTGGTTTAGTCCTGATTTAGAACTAGTTTAGACCTGATTTAGACCTGGTTTAGTCCTGATTTAGACCTGGTTTAGTCCTGATTTAGACCTGGTTTAGTCCTGATTTAGACCTGGTTTAGACCTGATTTAGACCTGGTTTAGTCCTGATTTAGAACTGGTTTAGACCTGATTTAGACCTGGTTTAGTCCTGATTTAGACCTGGTTTAGTCCTGATTTAGAACTGGTTTAGACCTGATTTAGACCTGGATTAGTCCTGATTTAGACCTGGTTTAGTCCTGATTTAGAACTGGTTTAGTCCTGACTTAGACCTGGTTTAGTCCTGATTTAGAACTGGTTTAGTCCTGGTTTAGACCTGGTTTAGCCCTGGTTTAGTCCTGGTTTAGACCTGGTTTAGTCCTGGTTTAGACCTGGTTTAGTCCTGGTTTAGTCCCGGTTTAGACTTGGTTTAGTCCTGGTTTATACCTGGTTTAGTCCTGTTTTAGTCCTGGTATAGTCCTGGTTTAGACCTGTTTTAGTCCCGGTTTAGACCTGGTTTAGTCCTGATTTATACCTGGTCTAGACCTGGTTTAGTCCTGGTTTAGTCCTGATTTATACCTGGTTTAGTCCTGGTTTAGACCTGGTTTAGTCCCGGTTTAGACTCGGTTTAGTCCTGATTTATACCTGGTTTAGTCCTGGTTTAGTTCTGGTATAGTCCTGGTTTAGACCTGGTTTAGTCCCGGTTTAGACCTGGTTTAGTCCTGATTTATACCTGGTTTAGTCCTGGTTTAGTCCTGATTTATACCTGGTTTAGTCCTGGTTTAGTCCTGGTTTAGACCTGGTTTAGTCCTGGTTTAGACCTGGTTTAGTCCCAGTTTAGACCTGGTTTATTTCTGGTTTAATCCTGGTTTAGACTTGGTTTAGTCCTGCTATAGTCCTGGTTTAGTCCCAGTTTAGACCCAGTTTAGTCCTGGTTTAGTCCAGATTTGGTCCTGTTTATGCCATATTAAATTGTTAAAAAATACTTTTACTTTTTACTTATTAAGTACATTTTACTGAAGTAGAAATTCAATCTGATACTTTTACTTAAGTACATTCTTGGCCATGTACCTGCAGTTTTACTCAAGTAAGAATAATGAGTACTTCTTCATCATCTGCCAAAGGTAATGTGATGATGGAGCCTGCGTTGGGAACAAACTCACCTTTCGCACCAGTCTGAGGGCTTGTGTCCTTTCCCCTTCATTGTTTTGCTGAATGTCTATACATCTGGCCATCAGAAGAGTCAATATTAAAAAAAACACTATAAAGGAATATTAAGTTTTGCACCACATTATTATCGACATTACCTGG
This sequence comes from Lesueurigobius sanzi, assembly GCA_900303255.1. Taxonomy (NCBI): domain Eukaryota; kingdom Metazoa; phylum Chordata; class Actinopteri; order Gobiiformes; family Gobiidae; genus Lesueurigobius; species Lesueurigobius sanzi. Next base: position 18,285 of record OMNZ01035983.1, on the reverse strand, counting down.
ATATGAAATAATCCACCTGAAGACGCAGTACCTTCTCCAAAGTGTTGCTGTCAGTGATGAGGTAGCGGAAAGCTCTCAGTCCAGCAGCACGCACTTCCTTGGCCTCGTGCAACAGAGCTAGACGGAGACTTATAGAGGGACAAAAGTAGAACACATTCACAAACATACAGGGGAGTTTTCTTCAGACATGTTCAAATTTACCAAATAATGATCTCCTCGTGCAAAAAGCCAAGCTTTTCCTCAGTAAGACCGGCACTGCAAAGGAGCTGAAGAAACATATCTAATAAACAATGACATAAAAAAAAAAAGACTTTTCGAAATTTGCTTTCTATTTGTACTACATTACCTTAACAAAGTTGTTTAAGTGAGCGAGCTTACACATGTGAGACACTCCTTGCTGCTTTGTGATATTTTTTAGAATTTCCAAAAGATTTTCTGCTGGATCTGAAAACAGTAACAGATTAATATATTCCTGGTTGGTTATTGATAATGGATTTTATGGGTGGTTAACTTTAGTGTCATGTTGGCGTATCACATGCTTGTTGTCCTCTTTGACCGCTGAGCTTCATTTAAATGAATAGTGACCACAAAGTCAAGTGTCAAATGGAAACAAAGTCATATCAGGTGTAAATACTGGCACCCACAACAAACATATCACAGTTGAAAGTAAAACAAAACTTTTGTAACGTTGCATGAATAAAATAAGTGAAGATACAACATGAATGATAAAGATATTGAATGAAAAGAATTAAGTGTGTAAATCAAAGAAGACCTGACTGTGAAAATGCATGCAACAAGTGACACAATATCTTCAATCGAGGGTGAAGTCCTCAAAGACACCAGTTCTAGTTCTTGCCTTTGTCCTGGAAATTATTACTTTACGTGCAAATGTGGTTTGATTAATTAGTTTTAGACTCATTGGGACTTTGAACACTAACAAAGCAATAAAAGGCAAACAAGACATCCAGGTTAAACTTTCCCTTTTCCCTTATCTAGTATGTAGTGACATCTCTAGAAACGACTATAAGTGACGATTATAACAGAAAGCTCGTCACGGTGTTAGTATCAATCGTGTTGATAATGATGCTGCAGCTGTTATATTTTAAAGACCCCATGCACTTTTATTGTGACTACCTCTACAAAGATCCAGCGGGGCGGTATCCTCGCCGGTGTCATTGCGACCTGACAGCAAAAAAGTCCGTTCAGACTCAAGTACAAACTTATAGGATAACTAAAGAAACTCTCACCTCTCATGATGAGTCGTGCGCTCCTGGACGCGCGGCTCCGGATGCTGGCGCTCACCGCCATCTTTAGAGAGATCCATAAACCAGTGGAGAGAGAGAGAGCACCAAGAAAAGTGAAGCCCTGATCTGCACGAGCTGCAAGCAAGGGCAGATCATGGGTGTGCTCTATCGCGAGAGCCACACAGTCTGATCCCTAGATGTGGTAGGAACCAGATAATGCAAATACAATAAAATATGACTGAAGTAAATGTGGATTAAGTGAAACTTTTGAGGGGACTATGAGGTGCACACAATCCACACCTACATGACCTGCTTTACCTGAAAAAATCAGCAGTGTTATTATCATCAGTGTCAAAGGTTGTACCTCCTTTATCTGTTGAATTATGTGTTATGTGCAGGGCGGCCCAAGAATTCACAGGGCCCTAAGCGGCATTATGTCATGGTGCCTTCGCAATTTCAGTTTCATTTCAGACATTCCAATAAATTAGACAAAATTAGTCAATTCCCCCACCCTACATCCTGACTATGGTTGTAAAAGAAAGTAGACTTCACTGCAAAAATAAATCTAGAAATTAGACAAAATGTTCTTAAAATTTGTTTTTGCCGCTGATTTAGGTAACTAGTTTCAAGAAAAAAAAAAATTCACTCTTATATTTGGAATAAAATGTCTCATTACACTCAAACTTTGATGAAACACAACATTAATTCACTTGAAATAATAATGTTGTTGATGTTTTCTTAATTTAAGTGTAAAAAACCCTTACCCCACTGGTAGAAAAAGGAAAGGAATATACCTCACAAAAACTTACCATCAAAGCTCTAATGTGAGTTCAGTTTTTGTGCTGTATAATATTACTTTTCTTTACTGCCGTTCACATTATTAGCAGTGCTTTAATGCAAACCATGCGGCTGTAACAGGAATTTGTCCCACCGATCACTGATCTAACTGCCGAATGCATCTGGAAACCATGGCAACCAAGCTAATTCAGAATTATTTGGGAATTGCCTTAGAATAATTTGCAATTGACAAATCTAGAATGAGAACAGCAATTGTCCTTTCTGCGTTGTTTCTTCATATCAGGCTCCACAGTCCCGCCCCGCTCTGTCTGAAATGACGTGTCATGACAATACCGGAAGTGCTTTCTGTTTCAGTCCAAAATGGCTTACCAAACCTTACAGCAGGAATATTTACAGATTCCTGTTGTGACTAGGGCTTATACCACGGCTTGTGTCCTCACGACTGCTGCAGTGGTAAGACAATTTTGTGTTTCTAAGAGATTTTTGCTACAGCTGTCTATTAGTTATGCGGGTTATTGGAGAGTGTTTATTTGGACCATAGCTCACAGGGTTAGCCACAGCAACAGAGGTAAACGCTACGTGTCCAAAACATGGTCCAAAAACCTGTGTGTGTGGGGGGTAAACCCTGCCTTGCGTTAAACAGAGACTGTATTTGAATATGTGTTTTATTGTTAAGCAAACTCGTATAAAATTAAGCGAAACTTTATGTTGGGATTGGGAACATCCATCCATCTTTATGACATGTTACACTCCACAGACTATACATTCATTTGAGGGCGTTAGATAATGTTTTAGCGGTGGATCCGCTAAAACATTTTGTTTATTAAAATAAAGTTTGGGTAAATTCATTGGATTGATATTTTTTATTATTGCAAAAAGCCTCTGTGCAGTTATGAAGTTGTTTATAGTAATGTACGTGTCTATATCACAATAATATATGAAGATTCTATTTTTTTTTTTAAAAGGTGCTTTCCAGCTTCTTGCAATTTACCTAAATATTTTTGCATCAGTGGCAGGTGCTGTAAGTCTATTGGCTGGTGGGCAGTTTCAGAAGCAGTGGCGCGCGCTGAGTGGCTCTCAGTCACTGACACGGCCTATCACGATTCATTTTCAAGATGTAGTGCGGAAAAAGAAAATCAGCATTTGCTTTTGTGAATATTGGGGGATTTGTAACCATAGACATCCATTTTTCACTTTAAGTGTCTCATAAAAAATAAAATAATAATAACTCACGTGTTTTCTCTCTCTTTTTTCTTTTTCTTTTTTTTAATTTATTTTGCAGCAACTAGAGATTATCACCCCCTTCCAGCTATACTTCAATCCGGATTTGATTTTAAGAAATTATCAAGTAAGTAAGAGCTGAGTTATGATTAAAATCTTTATAAGTACATTGTATGTTGATTTTTTTGTGTGTGTTACAGGTATGGCGACTAATAACAAACTTCCTCTTTTTTGGTCCTGTTGGCTTCAATTTTCTATTCAACATGATATTTTTGTATCCTTTTTGAAATGCCAAGTCAAGAATAATATATTTAAAAATTACATTTCAACCTGGGAGGAGCCCAAATTATGCTAAGATAAGATAAGATAGGATAGTTCTTTATTGATCTCACAATGGAGAAAATCACTTGTTACAACAGCTCTTAAGACAGGATCACACGGGGGTGCAAAAAAAGTCAGGAAATGTGCCATCAGAAGAAAATCTCTTATACACACTAAATAAGATAAAAAATAAGATAAAAAAAAATAACTTGGTCAAGAGTTATCATTGCAGGTGAATATATAATAAATAACTTTACATTCGGGCGGTTGATAAAGTGACATTGCAGATATTCTAAACACAGATGTTATTGCACATATTAAGTATTGTTATTGCACATATAACTATACAGTAGAGTTATACAGTCTGACAGCGGTGGGAATGAAGGACCTGCGGTAGCGCTCCGTCCTGCACTGAGGGTGTCTCAGTCTGTTGCTGAAGGAGCTGAACCTTTTTGAGATTTTAATCTTTAATTCACAACTTTTCATGAAAATCACTCTTGGGTTTCCTGGGATTGTGTTTTGTTTCATCTGTGCATCTTTGAGCAGGCTAATCATGCATATAATTATTTTGATTTGGATTTGTTTTGCGCTTGACAATCTTCTGACAATAATTCTGCTTCTTTAAATCTTACCTTATTCTGCCCCGCCCACTTTTGTTGTAGAAGCATTTCCTGTTTGTTTTAGCACTTCCTGTGAGCTGGGATTTCCATTGTTGTCAATGGAACAGAGTGAAGAAAATAAAATGGGAATCAACAAAAAACTTGTAAAAAAAAAAATGCTGAAAGTAAATCTGTTTGTGTGGCTCAGGTTTAATTTCAGTGGAAGGACGACATGAAAAAAGTCACCTAAAATTATTTTTAGCGATATTATCACTTTCTTTTTGTTGTCACGCTATAATTGGCTAATTGTCTGTGAGGAACTCTAAAGGACTAAAGCTGATGGATATATTTTACACAGCAGTTTGTTGTAAATGTTTACACGTTGCACCAAAAACTGAAATCAAAGGCAAACTCTGCTCAAGTCAGACCTGCAATTTCACATAAATACAAGATGGCGGCCCCCATTGCAACTTCCTGAATAAGGTGGATAGTGCACCATTGTAGGCAAAGATTCTTCAGTCTTCATCTGTACTCTGTAGTTGCCTAAGAAGGACAACGCCCGGAAGACTGAAGAATCGTTGCCTACGATGGACAACGCCTGTACGACACAGACCTGAACCTACACAGACAAAGTGCACCATTATTCATTCACTTCCCAGACTTGGTTATACATGTGTCATAGACGTAACACACACTAGTTTCAAGTCTCAAGCAAATGCATTGAAGTACAAGGCACCGTAAGCAATGAAAAGGGTTTTGCCCTCTCTGCTGAATTAATATATACACGTAACCCAGCGCAGTCAGCGTGGTTGGTGCTCCTCGTTACTGGAGTCTTCAAACATGCATGTCTTACTTATTGCTGGCAGCTATCATTATTTTAAGCATTTACTTCCTGCTATACTATGCCTGCAGTAGATGAGTTTGTGTGTGTGGTAACAATTGTATGCGAAGTAGTAATTCTGATCAAGTTTGAGTTGAATTAAGACAATGCATATTGAATAGCGCTGTGTATATTTTACCTTAACATTTGTTTTTAGATACAGATATTGTCGAATGCTTGAAGAAGGATCTTTCAGGGGGCGAACGGCTGACTTTGTCTTCATGTTTCTTTTTGGTGGGCTACTGATGACTGTATCCTTTTGAGAAACCACATAATGCTACACATAACTGTATAATGTGTGCTGTGATACAAAGTTGTTCTTTAACAAAGGTTAGATATTTGGCACGTTTGTAAGCCTGGTTTTCTTGGGCCAGGCCTTTACTATTATGTTGGTATACGTGTGGAGCAGGCGAAACCCCAATGTCCGCATGAATTTCTTCGGCCTGCTCAACTTCCAGGCTCCTTTTCTGCCCTGGGTCCTGATGGGATTCTCACTGTTACTAGGAAACTCCATAATTGTGGATCTTTTAGGTATGTATGTAATTTCATCTTTGCCGAAAGGCAAAACTAAAATTAAAGCTATTTTTTTTTTCTAAAAGGTATTGCTGTTGGACATGTGTACTTCTTCTTGGAAGATGTTTTTCCAAACCAGCCTGGTGGTGGACGTTGGCTTAAGACACCCTCTATCATGTTAGTCTGAACAAAAACATTTTCTAATTATTACTTTTACTTTTTTTTTTTTAGCATAAGACATAAAATAATATAATGGAAGTAAATACAAGTGTGTTTTCTGCAGAAAGATGCTGTTTGACACCCCAGAGGAAGATGCCAACTACAATCCTCTGCCAGAAGAGCGCCCTGGAGGATTTGCCTGGGGAGAAGGACAGCGACTTGGAGGCTAAACGAGCCTCTGTGCCATCTCTGACTTTTGGGTCACTTCTACAGACACTCCTTCAAGAAGATGAAGGAACAAACATGGTCTTTGCTCATGACATGTTTGTGACGTTCTGGACAATGAATACCCAAACCATTCAGAACTTATTTGGGAGTTACTGTCTTTGTAAATGGACCTGAATCATCCCGAGAAACTCTTCTTGAAGCTAGAATGATGCTTCTGAATATTAGAAAGATTACAGGCTTTTCTTGTATGGTGAGTCGTGGCTTGGTGATGTTTGGTCTTTATCAAAAGTATTGATGAAAAACGAGAAGAAAGACAGCAGCTAACATTATACAGGTTTATCTGTTCTGTTCACATAGCAAGTGCATTTCTTTCCATTTCACTTTTTTAAATAAATCTGTGGCAAGTGAAGGTCTTTTTTATACTTGAATACAACATTGTAAAAAACAAAACTCAACAAACATGAATATGTGTATCGGCAGCAGCCATAGAGTGTAGAAAATCATTAATATTATACTATGGCAGCAGCCTACGATTGGAAAATTATATGTCAGCTCGATAGGGGGCAAGCGTGAGCTATATGACGTGTTCTCCTACCATAACGGGAGATACCAGCGAGTGCGCTGTTGCGTTTACAACTTTCGGACAAGTCGCGTGTTGTCTTAAAAAATTACAACAGCTTCCGTTTAAAAATGTATTGCTATGGCAGTTATTTAAATATACAAGAGCTTAATTTATTCTATATAGGCTTAACATGCTAAAAGGGTTTTTAAAAAGCTACCGTGGTGAACAATAATCACAGCACTGTAGTTTCCCATTGTAATTCTGACTAAACGCAACACTGCAAGGAACACGGATCAGGCTCAGGCTACTCACCACAAACTCACGTTCAAAATGATGCCCTTAGCTCTTAGCAAAACATTTGGGCAGAAGCCAGTAAAATTTCAACTTGAAGAAGATGGGGATTTCTACATGGTTGGGTCTGAGGTATGTGTCCCTGTTATAGCAAACATGTACATTTTCACCATGCTAACTTGCTAGCCACACGCCACCCCGGTGATGAATGCCCATTGATAAACAAAGAAATTACCAAAACAAAACCCCACACTGAATTAAGTGTTGTGAAATTTATCAAAGTTCATTGTCATCTTAGCTACGCTTAAACAATGTAATATACATCAACACGAATGCAGTTTGATCTTCAAAAATGTAATTTGGTTTGTTTGATCAATTCAGTATTTTAATCATGTATAAACATCTTAGGATCAAATGTTTCATCCATAGACATACACTCTATGGTTTCATCATTATGTCTTGAACTGTGGTGCTCTTCAGGTTGGAAACTATTTGCGTATGTTTAGAGGCTCCCTGTATAAAAGATATCCGTCTTTATGGAGAAGACTTGCCTCAGTTGAAGAGAGGAAGAAAATAGTAGCATCCTCACATGGTGAGTACCACACTACAAAAAGCAGTAAAAAATGTAATTAAAAAAGTGCATTCTAGTCTGTCTGTGATTATCTTTATAGCCACCAGTGTCACTCTACTGAAAGCTTCAGAGTGTGAGGAGATCTTTGAAGGAAATGATGAAAAATATAAGGCAGTGTCTATTAGCACTGAGCCGCCAGCCTATCTCAGGTTATTATAGTCCTATACCTACATGGTTTACTTAAAATATTTCAGTTTAATATTTAATTAATATATGCCCAATATGCTGTGTCTAACTTGCCTTATTTTTTTCAAAGGGAACAAAAAGCAAAGCGTAGTAGTCAATGGGTGCCTACTTTACCAAACAGTTCTCACCACCTTGATGCGGTGCCTTGCTCTACCACAATTAATCGCAACAGAATTGGTAAAGACAAAAAGAGGACATTCCCCCTATGGTAAGAAACGTATCCATGACGTTTTAAAGGGCAGAAGTGTGCTGCTGGGGTGTGTAATGTATGAACCATGCTTAATTTAACCTGTTAACATCTTTGTATTGTATCTTATTTAGCTTTGATGACCATGACCCAGCAGTCATTCATGAGAATGCAGCTCAGACTGAGATGCTGGTTCCCATTCGTCTGGACATGGAGATCGATGGTCAGAAACTCAGAGACACTTTTACATGGAACATGAATGGTACATGGTTCAATTCTAATAATAAGACATTACTGCTTTGTACTTATTCTATGCTGAACTTATTTTGTATTTATCTGTCCTCTTTAGAGAAACTTATGACTCCTGAGATGTTTGCAGAAATCTTATGTGATGATCTCGATCTAAATCCATTGGCTTTTGTTCCTGCAATTGCTTCAGCAATTCGTCAGCAGATAGAGTCGTATCCTACTGACAGTATACTTGAAGAACAGGCGGACCAGAGAGTTATTATCAAGGTGATTTATCCACATCACACATCAATCTTTGTTGAACCTGTAGTGTGAATATAAATGAACCAATGAAATGAGCAAATGAAAACATTTTAAATTGATAATCTCTCTATTTTGCAGCTTAACATTCATGTAGGAAACATCTCTTTGGTGGACCAATTTGAGTGGGACATGTCTGAAAAAGAGAACTCCCCAGAGTCTTTTGCGTTAAAATTGTGTTCAGAGCTTGGTCTGGGGGGCGAGTTTGTCACAACTATTGCATACAGCATTCGTGGTCAACTCAGTTGGCACCAGAGGACCTACGCCTTTAGGTAGTGTATCCACATCAATTAAATACTTCAATGTGCCAGACACTCTCTTCTGTAGTTACGGTTTTTGTTTTGTTGATGCTACTTTTAAGGATATCACCATTATCATTTATTTTTTCAGTGAGAATCCACTTCCCACTGTGGAAATTGCTATCCGTAATACAGGGGATGCAGATCAGTGGTGTCCTCTGTTAGAAACACTCACTGATGCAGAAATGGAGAAGAAGATCAGGGACCAAGACAGAAACACTCGGTGAGTAGGTCAAAGGACATGTCAGGAAACACATTGTTGATGCATTTCTTTAAAGAATATCTTGGTTATTTACATAATGTTTTTACAGGCGGATGAGGCGATTGGCCAATACTGCCCCTTCGTGGTAGATGGTGGAAGATGTTTACCTGGAACCTGCTGTTACTATACAACTATATATCTTTAGTGTGGGTGAAGCACAGTTAACAAATCTTCTGGACACTAATTCCATCCATGCCTCATCCTTTATGGATAGCATGTTCATTCTTTACACTCGATCAGTTTCTTTGAACAAGGAACTGCTCACCTGATTTTTAACGGACTGCACAATGTTGATCTTGTCTGGACTCTCCATCTTTGTGTAAATACCAAGTACGATATATTATGCACCTCTGAACATATTTTGATTAGTGGCATTTTTTTTACTGTATCATTGTTATGGTTTTATAAATAGAAAGTAGAAGGAACAAAACTAGTCCAACCCATTTGATTTGTTTTGGGGCTTGTAATTATATTAGGGTTCCAGACCAACTTTAAGGTATACTACAGTGGCTTCGAAAATAATCACTAGATATCCAGATATTTCTCTTCAAATAGTGAATCACTATGTACTGTATGTAGCATAGTGAAGCAATGGATGAATGTCAATTTGTCAATATGATAATGTTTTAGTTGGTCTTTTTACACACATAAACAATAAAGGAGCATAAACCAGTGGTTCAGTATTTTTCTTTTGAGTTTTGTTTTTAGACCAAAGCAGTGAAAATGTTTTGTCCACTATGCTGCTGAACTTTAAAGGCCCGTTTATGCTGCTATGAGCCAGAATAATTACTAGCCATGGTTAAAATATGCCTAAACTATAGTACGTGTGTGTTTTTAAGTTAAAAAATAAAACTGAAATATATAATTGACCCTAGTGTTACAGCCCAAGTTTTTCCCTTTACTCTATTTGAATTGACTTTTTGACTTTTTTTCATGGAAATAGGTTTGCTTAGTCCTCTCCTGGGATTGGTGGAGTGTGTTGGTAGGTACCTCTCCTCTGCTGCTCCTGTAAAGTCTATGCCTGATTGATGGGGTCAACTGTTAGCCACCTGTGCCAACCACACCAACACGAGGCCACACTGTTGACGCTTTTGTGGCTGGTAATGCCTTTTACAGGGTTTCTACAGGTAGCAGCAAGTCAAATTTAATGCTTTTTAATGCCATTTTAATTCCCAAATATTACATTTTTAATGCCACAAATCTGTGCATATTCAATATTAATTTCCATATTCAATAGAACGGAGACATTTTCAACAGAAATAGTGTATGATTTCTGCCAAAACTCCAGTTTTTGACAGACTTCTGCAGTAAAAGTAGTTGAACAATGTTATTTTCCAACAACTTTTGATTTAATGCCAGATTTAATTCTATTTAATGCTTTTTAATGACATTTAAGGCCTTATTTTCATTTAATGCCCCGCGGAAACCCTGCATTTAGCTGCTGTGTATGATATATGTATATGCATGTAGCCTTAACCTTTATATTTTACTAAATGTATGAACTTTATACAATATACAGTATATGGTCTTAGTACTCTACACCCAGGGACAACATTTTTAAGTAGTAGCTCTGTAACAAATACTGACACGTTTACAGAAATGTTCATTAATATGTACTGTCCTTAACAAGTACTTAACTAGTGCGATAAAACTACTTTCAGAAGTACAATTATTTCAGTAAATGTACCCAATGACCACCCAGCTCTGGATATTGAAAGGTATAACAAGACTATCTTGGTAAAGGAAATAAAGAGGGTCCAGAATATGGTTCTCATTGTAAATTTGTAATTTATTTGAAAAAAATGAAAGCCATAAACATAAGATTTTCAAACCCATATTAAAGTCTCTCTCCATTTTAAGACATAAATTAGGCTAGACATGTTTGACATGCAAATTTCTTCTACTTTCCAGAGAGATACCATTTTGTCTTCAAAGTCTACTGTATTAAGAAGTGATCAGTCTACATTATCCTTTAATTACAGCTATGGGCCGCAGTTTGATAGCCTTTTTGCTAATTCCGGCATCATGGCATGTGTTGACAACATCTGTCACATTTTTGTAGGATTCAGGAGCCTGTAATTGATAAAATATGTTTAATGGACAGTAAACTAAACAAGATGTACTGGCACATTCTCTTTGACCCACCTCCTCCATCACTAGTTTAGGTGAAGCCACTCGGATAGCAATTCCCATATCAGCAAGTTTGTCAAGGACATCCTGGAAATCCAAGTTTCTGCGTGACTTGGCTCTAGAGAGAGCGCGGCCCTGGAACACAGTAACAACAATTTCGAAGCTGATGAATAAATTGTACATTTGCATTTGCAGTAATGTAAATAGTATAAAGTAATTTCATTTAAAATGTAAGAGCTGTAGGAGGCGCTCTTAGTGGTTTAAAAAGCCTCTCTCTGGCAGTGCCATATCAGGTGACGTAGGGGACCATGGAATGCCAATCGTCTCTCTTCTTTGCCAGTCTCAACATTTTCATGTTGTCCATTCCAGTCCAGACAGCAATATTCTGGAGGAAAGTTGTTCTCTGTCGCCATCTGTCTCGCTTCGCATTGATTTTCCCGGAGAGGAACAACCATTCCAATCCTTCCTTCCTTATACAATGTCCTAAAAAGACTAATTGTTGTTTATGTAAAGCCACTACAACTCCAAATGAACATGGGTTGCCTCAAAACAGGCCACCGTTTTTCCATACTGAGATATGTTCATACCTGAGCTTAGACAAGTTGATGCGTACCCATCTGGTCTTTGTGCGTGCCCTCAGTCACGCAAAAAGACCAAAGATGTTGTTGGCATTCTTACCTCCGTTAGCATATTCCTATGGATCCAAACGGGGGTTGGATGGATCCACAGGAATATGCTGGGAGAGGCTAAATGCTAGTAGTTAGAAGTAGAATGTTTTGATTTGAATTGCTTGTAGCAACCCATTGTTGCAACATAATTCCGCTAACTGAATGATGTCAGCTGAGAAAGGTCTATAAACATGACATTGTTATCGCAAAATCGGGTCATAGGTCGAGGTTATGGACGATATACAAAAACAATCTTATATACACCCTACATTTAATTCCCAATTTATGAATGAGCTTGGTTGCCATGGTTTCCATTTGCATTCGGCAGTTAGAACAGTGGGATAAATTCTTGTTACAGCTGCTTTGCTTTGCATTAAAGCGCTGCTAATAATGTGAATAGGATTGATCGCAAATGACGTCAAAATGCAATGTTTAGAACAGCGCGCTACTGCCACCTACAGTTCGGACATCCTTTGGGACCTGCGGAGCTGAATCGTGTGAACTGCACTTGTAGGAACGGGAATATTGCCTTAACAGCGCTAATAGTAACAATCAACACTGCTGCTTTCTGCCGAGTAACTCGCGATATGGACACTGACCATGTGGGGAGTTTTTTCATTGCATTTCCTGAGCTTGGAAGAAATCCAGAGAAATGCCAACGTTGGGTACAAGCTTGTAAGGAGAGGGATTTACTGCTCTCTGCATTTCATCGGTGGAGCTAACAATTGATCATCCAGACCCAGCTACAGCAACACCTGTGCAGGTACGTCTTGGTTAAACACAGTCTGCAACAATACAGCCTTCAGGAAGCCATTGGCGCTTAGTTTTGTGGGTGTGAAAATTCTAAACAAACTAGCATTAGCTGCCAGACACTGAGGTGAGATGATTTTGACTTGATCGCACTACAAACTTGCGTCTCTGTGGTGTACAGGGGCTACTAGCCACGATTAGCGTTAGCTGCTCACACAGCTGTGGCAGCCTGCGGGAGCAGCTTTGAGGGAGACACAGAACAGAGAGCAGCAGCTGATGGTGTCTGACCAAATCACTGTGCACTTGAAAGTCCGCGAAAGTTTAGTGGTTATTGGTTGTAATTTAAGCGAGGCTACATTTCATTTGTCACTGACATTTACCTCTTAAACTTTTAAACAAATGTTTGGTGTTAAAACGCGATTTTAGTATGCGGTAACCATAGCAACCACACTGCACGTGTTGCCATTCTTGTCCGACCGATGAATGTGACGCCATCAAAGCTCTAATGTCAGGTCAGTTTTTGTGCTGTGTATTCTTTACTGCCATTCACATTAGACCCTTTCGCTGCTGACATCATCAGTGACATCAGCTGGAGGCAGGAAGTGAGCAAGAGAAATAACATTAAACTAAAACTAGTGATTATAAGTGTAAAACTACAACTAAAAAATGTGGTCCTGTTGTGGCTTAAGGAGCAAGAACAAGAGGAACGACATTTGAGACGATAAAATAAGATTTTATCTGATATTTACAACAACAGTTAATGATTTGTTTATCGTTACTATGACAACAGCTACAATGGAAACAGATAGGAATCTAGTTTTCCGCCTCCAGCTAAGCCCAGTATGTTAGCAAACAATGAAAGGGTCCATTAGCAGCGCTTTAACGCAAACCAAAGCAGCTGAAACAGGAATTCGTCCCACTGACCACTGTTCTAACTGCCGAATGCAACTGGATACAATGGCCACCAAGCTAATTCAGAAATTAGGAATTGCTGTCAACCTTTTTTAAATCCAGTTATTTCAACAAAATAAAGTAAAAATACATACCGCCCCATGACATGTTGTGCCAAATGTTTCGGTCATCCCTTGCTCTGTGCCAGTCAATACATAACTGCAAGTTCCCATGGTTCCTCCGATTAACACTGGTTGACCTGTGAGCTGAGAAGAAACTGATTTTAAGTATGTGTATTGACGTTTACGCTGACGAGAAGCCAATCTAGTTTTCAATTTGAGATTGATTTTGCTTATACCTGGTAGTCAACAGGAATGAGAGGATGGTGAGGAGGAAAGGCCCGAGTGGAGCCTTTACGATGGATTAATAGTGTTTTCTGTTTCCCATCCACAATGTGTTCTTCAACTTTAGCAATGTTATGAGAAACATCATAGATAACATGCATGTCCAAGTCATCAGGGGTAGTCCCGAAAACTTTAGAAAAGGCCTGTAATAAAACATATAAAAATAATAATATATACAAAATAATACAATAGAATAATAATAATAATACAATAGTAATACAAAATGAAGTCTTTACTGTATATAAAAAGTAGGTGGGTTGTTCAATAGTTATTACACAGTCGTTACAAACAATCAGTGATCCATATCCTGCTAATGTTACCTTGACACCATGTACATAATGTACATATCGACAACGTATATATCTTGGACAACTAAAGTAACAAGGATAACAAGTGATGAAAGATGCAAGGGAGATTATAAGTCCACTCCTTTTTGAAGTTGAATACTTATGTATCAGTTACTGTATGTATGAAAAAACACATGAATGTATAAGTTATTACTTGTATCAAAATAAACCAATAAAAAATGAACACACCTGTCTAGTTAGAAAGGTCATAGATGAGCGATTGACCCAGGCATAATTCCCTGCAGCAGCCATGCCTTTCAAATAGTCTTGTCCTTCTTGTGAAAAGATTCGGGCACATGCCAGCTGACGGTCATTTACTGTGATTTTGTCTCTTTTCATTGCCTTCTCCATGGCAACTAAGGCATCTATAAGATCAGTGAAGAGTAGTAATGCGAGTCATCTGCAGAAACTGTATGTTCATTCTGTTACACTGTTAGACCTACCTGTTGCAACCTGATGGCCGAGCCCTCTGCTTCCACTGTGGATCATCACACATACCTGGCCTTTATGATCAATGCCCATTTTCTTAGCAGCATAGTCATTGTATATTTCATCCACAACCTGGATTTCAGCATAATGATTCCCTGCACCAAGAGTCCCCAGCTGCAAAAAAATTTAAAATTAAATAAAAACAAATCTATATTCATTTATAAAACTATGTATCCCTGAAGCAACCTGTGGTAGTCCCCTCTTTTTGGCCTTCGATGATACTTTGTTTGGATCTGCCTGCAACATCCTGCCATACTCCTCACAGTGCTCCTTATCCTCAGCCCAGGCGTAGCCCTCTCTGAGAGACCAGTCCACACCCATTTCCAGAGCTTCCTCCAAGTCTCTGGCAACACAATTGGAAGCAGATAACAGTGGTGAAGACCTGTGGTCGTATGGATAACTTACAGATGGATACTTACTTGGCAGTCATGGGAATAACACCTTTGGACCCAACTCCCACTGGGATATGATCAAATAAAGATTGTGCCAACTGCTCCTTTACTGGCTGCACGTCCCGCTCATCTAAATTTGTTCTTAGCAGACGGACTCCACAGTTTATGTCAAAACCAACACCACCTGCAGAAAAAAAATATATACAGTATATATTATATTTAAAGCCACATTGTGACATTTCAGATTATACATTGCAACATAACTTGAGAAACTGTTGTAAAACCCAAAATACAACCAAGCACACGCTTAATAGATGCCAAGAGAAATTTATTTCATTATATTATTATTAATACCGTTCTTATTTTCTTCTTTGATGGCACATTTCCTGACTTTTTGCACCCCGGTGTGATCTTATCTTAAGCGCTGTGTAACTAACTAAGTATATTTCTCCATTGTGAGATCAGTAAAGTCTTATCTTCTCTTAATGAGACAATGCAAATTTTTTTAATGGGTTATCATTCCCCTCCCCCGCTCCACAATCAAGGATGAGAGAAACATAATTTCGAACCATTCGAATGGTTTGACAAATAAATAATCTTGAATCTTGAATCAAAAGCTAAATTTACTTTGTGGCGACTACTGTAACTGTAACTGATTTTTCGACCTGGGCCTAACCATAAGGAACAAAAACTGTCATAGAGCTCAACATCTACTCTAGCAGCACAAATTAACTATTTTCTCATAAAAGGTGTCAAAATGTTATGACAATATTTAAAAACATGTGCTTGTGTGAGTCAGTTGAAACAATTTTCAGCCAAAAGATGAATATGACTACGAATAATAATCAGGTAAACATTTGGAGATTTCCTTCAAAAACGGGTTCTCTCCCATAAAGTTGTATTATCACCTGCCCTCCATCTGAGAAAATGACCTCATCACATTCTAGAACATGAATGGAACCTATTGTGCCCTGCCCTCTGAGAATCTGAGATTAACAATCGAACTCCACACCATAGTGAACCCTGTTTGATATCCTGTTGTCAAGCTGTCAAGTTCTCAGTCGTACAGGAGTTGTCCATCATAGACGAAGATTCTTCAGTCTTCATCTGTACTCTATAGTTGAAGAGTAGGACGTTTTGTTCTTCATCAGCACTGGGCAAACTTGAACGCCAGTGGAGCTTATAAAGAA
>OMNZ01035943.1:0-27033 GCA_900303255.1 Lesueurigobius sanzi | reverse complement strand
GTGCTTGATTTTAGTTTTGTTGTAGAACCATAAAACAGAACAATAATGATCATTTATTCTATAAAATACTGTTTCTTTTAGTGTTTTTATCATTTATTTGAGCTGAAACACCTTAGCCCTTTCTTTACTGCAGTCTCAGACCCACCAGGAAGACAAATTTGCTTTCTAACGATAAATATTTTTTCGGTACCAGTTTTCGGTACCAATTTATTTTTCGATACCGGTAGTACCTTCATTATTTTTTCGATACCGTACTGGTATCGTTTAACGGTACCCAGCCCTATTTGTAGCAGAGAGCTGCTAATGTAAACCTAACACCCATTAAAGCTAAATGCACCATCCTGCTGCTCTCAAGACACCAGCTCAAATCGTTTGAACTTCCGTGTTTCTCCCCTGCGTTCATGTTGCAATGTATTTTATATTCATTTATATTTTAACATAAAAAGTCACAACAGAAAAGCACTAAAACAGGAGAGCAATATATTGATCAAAAATCACTTGGAAGTGGGAGATTGAAGGTGTTTGTTGTCTGTTATCTCGCTGCATTAGTAGAGTTTGCAAAGCTAGCTCCACCTGTGCTACTATATGCGCCGCTACAGTGTATCCAAGTAATTTCAGGATGACCAGCGATTCAGTGGCTGTGTCTGCTGTAGCCTTAGGCGGTGGGGCTGCAGTGGGTAGGGAGCGCCAGCACCAGTCAATTACCAGTTAATAAACAGTGGAAGTTTTCTATTAGTGCTTGTTAGTGCGTGTAAAAGATTGTGGCTATGCGAAGCCGAGGGAAAGCGCTGTGACCATGGAATTAGGAAAAAAAAGTGCACTCACATTCCCTTGGTAGTACTCTGCCTCCGCCTGCCTGTATGCTGGCTATTGATATATATTGTTCTCAAACTGACTCAAATAGACTTCTTCTATTGACACGCAAATGTCTTGAATGAAATGCTGATACAAAAATAAAAGCTTTAACAAAACAAAAATTATGATTATTTGCATTATGTAAAATGTGTCTATAATTGTCAATAAATGAACATTAGCTAACTATTTGATGAAAACCTGGGGACACATAAAAAGGCTATGCAGATGAAATATTACAAAATGTTCTTAATTGCCTGTTTATTCTGCTCATCATAGTGTGGGTGAAATGTTAATGAAGGTCAGTGCTTTGTCCTGATTTTGACTTGGTATATCTGTTGTCTGGAACTGATATACTCAGAATATAAAGACAGCCTTATGACCACCAATAATAGACGGGTGTAATGTTGAACCTAAGGTTGCTGTATTTCTGGTATTATCCTTGAAAAATATTTGGATTGCTGGATTACTAGATGCTGTCCTGCATTTTGAAATAGCCCATGTTTATGTTTGTCATGTAGTATATATTTTTCCCCATTGGAAAGCAAAATACTGTGTTCTAGTTTGCTATTTTGCTACTTATTTTTTGGCAGGTTGCATTTTATATGCCATTCTTGCAGTGCGGAAATGTTAAGTCATGATATCCTTTTGCATGCAATTGTTTTGGAACACAGTGAAAGTAGAGCTACTCACTGATAGCAGTGAAATCTCAATACTTCTTGGACCCTGTTTGGAAAGCCTGGAAATGTGTCCCTCTGCAAACCTTAGAATAGATTTGCTTACTGTGCAAAGTGCCAAAAGCAAAAAAAACTGGTATGTCCTATAGCCGTAGGTAGTAAAACATTAATTGGATTTAGGGGAGTCACTCTTGCGCCGAGAACACAACTCTTGACGGTGTGACAGCCATCATTACAGGAATCATTAAACTCCAACGCTTGTCATATTAGACCAACACCAGTGACTCCTACAGCTCCGTATGTTGGCACCAGGCTAGAGGTGTAAAAGTATATCGCTTGGCAAAACGCGCAAAGGCAGACGGCAACAATGAACATCTTAGAATGAGTATAATCACATTTGTCTTTCGCTGCTGCTGCCCATCTCACCAGTGCCACCTGGAAGCGGCATATGGAGTAGCGCCCTCATGGGGTGGTAGCCAGGACCGACTTTGTGTTGATTAGCAGGTCATTGATGCAAAACAGCTGGAAGGCCACCCTCACACCACACCAACAAATCTCAGCGTAATTAGCCCACTAGCCTGTTTCCCCGACTCCATCTTTCTCCCACTTCCCCCAAAGCGCTCCGTCAAACTAAACCGCGGCCATTGTTCACACTCACCTCTCCCTCCCCGCGATCGTCCCCGTCATGACGCCGGGGAATTGGCTTACTAACTGCGGCGGCTCAACAGACGCTAACAAACTGCACCATAAACGGGGACAGGCAATTGACTTCCGAGATAGCCGAATCCCATTGACTTCTAAATAGAGCTTCCTTTGATACGGCATTAGCATGGGGACCGGGCACTGATGCGGTCGCGGCTGTAGACTCCAGATTTTCCTTTAGTGCATGTCGATATCATTTGCACAAGCACAGGTGAGAATGATCTTTGTTGTTCCGCGCGCACACACACTAGTCCTGCCAGCGGCTGTTTAAGAAGTCCAATAAACGCACCGTGGTCTTGGTCTATTGATCATGCCTGGTTGGTAATGGGAAAAGAATCTATGCTTTGAGTCTTAGTATGCGTACAAGGCCGTTGAGTATTGTACATGTAATGTTGCAGAAAATAATGAGAGAGAGAGATTGTTTACCTAATAGTCAAGTCGACATGATGCAAAGTGGAACAGGTCTTCAACTCGTATTTACATTTTGGCTTTAACAACTAATGTAATAAAATCCTAAATGTACGTTTTATTATCAAATATCTATTTAGGCATTGATGAGCATGATCTGAAATACAAAAGATATTATGAGTTTAGGGATGCACCGATCCGATACTATACAAAAAATACAATATCGGTATCAATTCCGAATATCCGATACTGAACCGATACTTTCACTAACTTAATCTAAGTGAATATGGACATGCTGTATGTCATTTGAAAGCTCTTAACCTGGAGAATTCAGTCATGTAACTAGTTTTACAATCCACAATTGATCACCGCTAACTGCTGTTAGCATCAGTTCGCTAATGTTAGCTTCAACCAAACAAGGCTGATAGAAGCTATGACTCACAGTAGGTTAGTAGTTTTACTTAAAGTAGGGAAATAATATTGTCTACTGTTCAAGGTCTGTGTGTGTATTTTTGTTTGAGAATTACTGATAAAACATATTTGTAATGTGGAATATAATAAGGATCAGCCACTTTTTCACTCACTGCAAAACAGTTTCTTAACATAAACAGCAAATATGTCAAAACTGTTTGTTTTTTTTTCTTCAAATTCTCCCAGTATCGGTTGGTATCGGTAGATACTCAAATCCCAAGTATCGGTATTGGTATCGGAAGCAAAAAACCTGGATCGGTGCATCTCTAAGCTTAACTCTCCTGGAAGTGGTTCAAATGTGCCCTCCGAACTGAACTGATTTACAAGCCCGTATTGTTAATCAAATTATCTATACTTATCAGATGTTTTTGATTCCAAAATGGTGCAGCCCTCCTTTTCATTGCAAAAAAGAATATTGTCAGGCAACAAGAGAGCCGTAATATACAGTACATACTGTATACAGTTGTGCTCAAATGTTGACATACCCTTTTAAGTTTGCATACCCTTTTAATCATTTTTTCCACTCATGGTTAGTGGTTGCACAAAGCCATTTATTGTCAAAGAACTGTGTTCACTCTTTCACGGAAATGTTTACATGACCTTCAGCAACTGCCAGGAAAATGTTCAGGACCAAAGAAAATCTCAATTCAGCGGAAATACAGGACTCTTACAAAAGGTGACTCTCTGAAAAAAAAGATGTTTGGTTGAAGATGCACAATATGTAATATGTATTTAATCAGGGGCATTTGGCTAGTTTCTCTAGTTTAAAAGCGAAAACAAACAGGTTTTTTGACAATAAATGGTTTCATGCAACCACTAACCATGAGTGAAATAAAAGTTTTGAGTTATCATTCATATTCTATACATTCTGCCAGGGTATGTACACTTTTGAGCACAACTGTCAATATAAAATGTTGTCTTTAAAATTGTCTTTTAAAATCAGCATTTATATAATGCCATCATGATAGATAATTACATGTGCCAAATTACCATTCCATTCATTCTTGAATCAACTTCATTTACACTTCAGGGCTTTTTCCCTGAGCAATCCCTCTGCACTTTTCGGTCTTTGAATACCTCGTAAGGACCAACAAATCCCTCTGGTCTCGCTACACTCACTCTAGGGACCGGTAACATACAAAGCAATCTGAGTCTGTGAAGATTGGCCCTACGATGCCGGGCCGTCTCCGGTGACTGATAAAAATCCTCTGTCATTGAACTGCCAGAACCATCGGCTATTGCTCCGCATTCCCTTCGGTCCACTGCGAGACTCTCTGCCTTTACCACTGGGCGTCCATATGGGTTTTTAGTTATAGTGCCTTCTTAATTACCTATCAAAACACATTGGGCTCTCACTTGATGGAGTGGAAGCAGAAGGGTAAAGAGAGATAAAAGATAGACAGGGACACGGGAGGACGTGCAGACAGGAAAAGGGAAAGAGTAGCTGATGGGTTGATAGATAGGAGGACTAATGCATTTGCACTTTGAATTTAATGGACTTGGTCAGAACGTTTTACATGCAGATGGAGAGATGTGACTTATCGCCTTAGTCTTGTTAATTGCAGACCAACTACTGCATGTAAGGTCAAGAGCGCAAAGTAAACAAGCAGCATCTAGAAGAGCATTAACAGCATTTGCAGACTGGTGAATATGTATTTTCTCCGTCTGCTTTAATTTACATTTGATTAATCGTGTATGCGTAACATATAGTCTGGTATTTTTAAATAACAAACTGAAAAAAATAAAAGAATGCCATCCATCTTCTTCCGCTTTAACCGGAGTCAGGTCACGGTGGCATTAGCATTATGTATTAAAACTGTGTTTCCGTATTCATTGACTTCATATGCGGTGGTTATAATCTGCTATTGTTGCCAGTGCCACAGCTGCCCTGGGGTAGACTGATGCAAGCGGGCTGCCGTTTGACTCCAACCACCACCAGCCACTCTCTCTGACTCTCCACATTCTCACAATGCATTCTTTTTTTGTAATTGTTGTACTTTTGTTTCTCTCCAGCTTCCGGAGAATCACACTTCCATGTCTTGTGGTATCTTGAATTTTGTCTCAGAAGTCATAAGTGCAATGTAAAAAAATATGCTTTCTATGTATTTGTAGGGATGAGAGATATTCCCAAAAAAATGTGTATCATGATTTTCTTTGTCGCCTACGTTGCAATTTTAAGTTGATCTCGATTCATGTGCATTATCAAAACACACATGGCAATCAGGTTCGTTACATAAGGATACTGAAAGGTTTACACCAGGGATCTCCAAACAGTAGCTTGAGAGCTACAGGTAGCTCGCCAGCCCTTTCTAAGTAGCTCGCCAAAGGTTTTCTACATTTCTACATACGCTTGATGAGTCATATTTTAGATGCATTTTTGTTGTTCTGAGCAAAGTATCCCCAAATCCAAAAGTGATAAAATCGCTAAAAAATAATTTTAGGTCGTCCTTCCACTGTAACTAAACCTGAGCCATAATAACGTATGTCCTTTGAGCTTTTTCACAAGTTTTTTCTTTCTTCCCATTTTATTTTCTTCACTCACTTACATTGACAACAATGGAAATCCCACCTGACAGGAAGTGCTAAGACAAACAGGAAATGCTTAGACACAACAAGTGGGCGGGGCTGAATAAGGTGAATAGCAAAGTATAAAGCGGAAACTATTGTCATTTTCTTTGTTTGAGTTGAATGATCATCTGGGCAGTCCTTAAGGCCTAGTTACACGTGTTTCTTCGAATTATAAATAGCTCGCTGGTATTTTTGTTACGCAAAACTATCTCGCAAGGAAAAAAAAAAAAAGGTTGGAGACCCCTGGTTTCCGCTGTCTATCCACAGACTAAATGTCTAGCAGCTCCTTTTTCCATGTTTACAAAGCCTGGTGCGGCACAGAGAATGGGAGGGCCCTGACCACAGCGGGCTATAAATTACTTGTGATTGATGCTTACCGTCGCAGAGTATGACAGTAAAAGACACGCTGCTCCCGTCGCTGACCCCCATCCGCACACCCCTCTTCCTCACCCCCATTTGCCAAACCACTACTCCCTGACTTTCACCCCCGCCCCGCACCGGAGAAACAACACACAATTAGCTTGTGCGTCTGTCACATGGCCCCCCTCAGCGGTCATACTACGGGACCATAATAACTTCCTTGCAGGCACCGCGCTGGTTGGAAGAGCACATTACACTGTAAGGGCTTTGACATACACTCTGCCGTAACTATAATGTCAACCTCCATCTTGTGGTTTCATGCCAATAAACAGATTTGTATCTTGTCTGTGGCCATTATTTGAGATATTAACTTCTCTTTTGCATTTATTTCTTTGCCTCCATTGCTTGTTGTTGCCTCTGCTCTATTTATTTATGGAATCAGAAACTCAATCACACCAGAAAATGGAAAGGATTTGTGCCTGTTAGGACTATTCTGTTTGCGTGAGGAAAAGCAAATGGAAAATCAAGTTTCATTTAGATTGATATTACGGGTGGCACAAGGTAGTAGCGTGCGCAGTACAGGGAGGAAACGAACAGTTGTAGCGGTTGTCATGATATAATTATAACTGGGTTATAGTTTTACTCTAAACTATTACAAATTAAAATATTGGGCGTTGTCACAATATCACACATGTCTATTAAGGTGTTTCCTCAGTGAAATGCCACACTCGGCTCTATGTGCTGACATTGTGATACCTCTGCACTTGAGTTTTAAATTATCACTTGCGACTCATCATGATAAGCCTCGGATTATGACCCTTTGAGTGAATTATTTAGGCCCGAGCGCCACCAAGGCTGGTGAAGGGGCTTTTATAACCGCACTGCACAGCCACTAAAGTGCACCTCACCACCCCTCAAGCACTCGCCAATGCCCTCATCCTGTCATGCATGTCCCGTACATTTACATACAGTATGTAATGCTGAAATGTAATTGCCAATGCCAATGCTTAAAGGAATAGGCCACTATTTTAAATACTGAGATATGTTCTTACCTGAGCTTAGACGAGTTAATGTGTACCTCTCCCAGCCTATTCCTATGGTCCAAAACGGGGGTGAAGTTAGAAGCCACCAAGCTCTTCCACGTTTTTTACACGTAACTATACTTGGATCGTGTAACTACTCACAGAAACATATTTATTGGGGAAAAGGTGGAAGAGCTTGGTGGCTTCTAACTTCATCCCCGTTTTGGACCATAAGAATACGCTGGGAGAGGCTAATGCTAACAACATCTTCAGTGGGAGGGCACGCGCAAAGCCCAAACCGGGTACGCATCAACTCGCCTAAGCTCAGGTAAGAACATGTCTCAGTATGTAAAATAGTGGCCTATTCCTTTAAGTCACTGACAGCCACAGAATATTACTTTACTTTTTTTTGTATTTCAGACTGATAGAGAGACCGTATAAATAAAAAAGGATGTTGCACTATTGAGCCATAACCTCATAATTAATTCCCTTTTGCTGTTTGTAGCTGGAAGCTGCCCTGCACCATCCTGTTCACTGCGCATTGTTGGGCTTCTCCGCAGCGAGCACCTCCTTACCTCAGGGCTACCTCTGGGTACGTAATACGCCTCTTCACACACAGACACACACATAATTCACTTTAATGCATAACAAAGTATACGGACGCGTGCGTTTTAGCTGCTGATAAATCCCACTTTCAAGACAATTACTGTAACATTTAAATGACCCTTTTAGACACGTCCTCGTTTATTAAGCAGGTATAAAATGTGTCTTAAGGCTATGGCCATTTTTCCCTGTGAAAAATCTTGCTAACTGTGAAAAAATGTGCTCTGAAAGCTAGAGGAAACACAATGCTTTATGATGAGGGACCTCAACTGTACAGCAAGTCTATATACCATTACATTGTCTAGACTAGAGGGATTCTGTGTAAAGCGTGTTATATTTATAGAGAAAAACACAACGCTTGCTATTAATCTTTAGCATATCATTGCCCTTTCTGTGCAATAAGGTATGCGATTTATTATGTGACTCCTGTCTGGCCTTAAGTGTAGTCAACGCAAACAATCACGGAGACCAAAGGTAGTTGTAGTGTGTGTGTGTTACACAGGGCTGCAAAGAAAAGCCTTCTATCTCTTCTCCAGTGATATAACACAAGTAAGAAATATAACATAATTACATATTTACTTACTTTTAGCCATTGATTCAAGATAATGCAATGAAATCTACACCAGTGTTAAAGTAATCTCTGAAGGGGCCTTTTGCTGTTATGACCCTTATCTTTATGGCACATACATACATATCATATAAAAAAAAGATTCAAATGTGTTTGTGGCCTACTGTGTTTTCCTGCTGCTCTGATTTCATTTCTGATACGGGAGTGTGAATGGAGGAAGTTCAAACGGTTTAGTACTTTTGACTAGTTTTGTGTGTTTGCGGGAATCCAAACAAGAGCACAAATGAAATCAATATGCACGAGATAATGGTTTTGTAATTAGGTTTTCGTTAAGCGTAACTACTTTTCACTTGAAGAAAAAAAGTTTCCGGCTAATTGCACTTCCTTGTTCTACACTCTGAATGCTGACTCATTACAAAATATGCTAATTGCAGAAACTATTTATAATAAGTCAAATATTAAATTACAACCATTACGGGACATAACTGCAGAATGTGATCTAATACAACTGCTGTTCTGAGATATGCCTAGAGTCACATGACCATAGACAAGAATCACTTACTACAACAGTTACTACACTTACTACAACAGAGGTCACAGCTGGGTTTTTTTTTTTTAAGTAAGAACCTTCTGTACCAGAGTCCACATGTTTTCTCACTAAATTCAGGGTTCCCACAAACCTTGAAAACCTGGGAAATTACCTACCTTTTTTCTAGTCATGGAAAACACATGAAAAATGGCAAATGTCCTGGAAAAACATATTTTGTCCATGAAAATATTTCTCCTCCCTTTGCTTTTCTGTTGAAAATACTTTGCCCACAACACCAGACTAAATACGAGCTCATTATGCTCCAGAACACAGGAAAAATGATGAAAAAAATAAATAAACAAATAAAGTGTACATACAATACAGTTTACAATTTTAAAATGTCCCAGGGTAAGTGTTTCATAATGTCCAGTGGTTTTCACATTGTTTTGTGGTTCTGAAAAATGGTCCACAGGGTGCGCTGGTGAGTGAGAAGGGTAAAGAGGACAGCGAAATATGTGTTTTTATGTATTGTTTGCACTTTTACATGTCATGGACAATCCTGGAAATTACCTAGAAAATAATTTCAAGTACAGAGTGGGAACCCTGATCCTGTACTTAAATAGGACATGCATGAAGATCTGAAGAAGAACCAATTTCTATTCAAGTCTGTATTGAATTTTTAGATGATACCACTACTAACTACTAACTAAAATGGTTTAATTCCTTCCTAAATAGTTGGTTTTGTATTAAAGTTACTACGTATTGGAAACCAATCTCCTTGATTCATTATGAAGCAAAACTGGCTCCTGCTGCCGACTGAGCTTGTCACACAGTTTGTTTCCAACTCTATAAAAGGAATTACACTGGCCTGTATACTTTTGGTGAGAATAATTAGCGTTGGAGAATTCCCGCCTCCAGATGTTCCCACCTCCCTGGCAGGCTTGTCAAATACAGCCTGACACTAATCATGTTAAAGTGAGTTGGGCCATAGGGATTTGTGTGCTTTGATCAAAGTAATGACATTGTGTATAATCAGCCTGATATCCTTTACGTCCCTGTTTGCCAGCACCTTCCTCATCCCACTTTATCTGACAGTATGATTCAAAGTTAGACTATTGTTTTTTATTACTATGTAGGTATATAGACTTGGAATCTTCTTTACCTACATAATAGTAGTAGTAAATATAAAGTAAACCGCTCTAATCCTCAGACTTATATCTATTTAATAATAATACTAATAATCATGATAATACATTTTATTTATATTGCACTTCCATTTCAAAGATTTCAATTGTTGATTGATTGCTTGTCTTTTAAGCAGCACGTTGAAAAAGTGATTTGCAGACTAAAACTAAAACTTTACTTTTGAATTAAATAGACCCTGTGCACGATAGCAAATGCTAGTTCCGGTTGATGAACTCTGAA
This sequence comes from Lesueurigobius sanzi, assembly GCA_900303255.1. Lineage (NCBI taxonomy): Eukaryota > Metazoa > Chordata > Actinopteri > Gobiiformes > Gobiidae > Lesueurigobius > Lesueurigobius sanzi. The sequence continues at coordinate 16,848 of OMNZ01035943.1, read as the reverse complement.
GCTCCGTTCTGCTTCCTGTCCCTATCGCAGCGCTGTCAAAATGGATGGAGTCTGCAGTGAACTTTACTTTTCCAGATGCCTTTGCAATTTGATGTTCATGGTGTTGTCCAGAAAAGGGATTCAAATTTGACATATGCCAGTACGTGCGTGTTTGGGTGTTTGTGAAGGCTGTGCGAACAAGGGGAATGTCTAACATGGTTTTTATTATTATTAATGTTTTATTTAGTAGCATTCAGAGATTGACATTAACGTTGCCCAACTTTCAAAACAACATTAGAGCGGTCTATTTTTGGCTAGTAATACACATTTTCTCTCATGACCACTTTATTATTTGAGTCTAAGATCCAAATGATACAGTTAAACTTGGAATATAAATGATTTTGTAGTCTTTTATAGCTTCTCCCCTCGATTTAACTACTTATACCCAGGGGTGAAGTACGTTCGAATGGCCTGGTACTGTGTTCTGTGAAAAGATTCAAGGAGTCCGTTTACCAGTAGTATAGGCAAAAAGAGGAGCTCTCACCTTACGCAAACTAAAACATTAAACCTGTGTTAAATACAATGTAAATATTCTGTCCTGTATCCCCAAAGTTTCTGCGTGCATAGTGACAGGAAATTGATGAGAGTGGAATGAGTCTGGCGTTAGCAGCACCACAGAGCATTGAGCTCCAGGGCAGACTCGTATGCTTCTGAATCCAGGGGAATCTGCCGTATCTTTAGAATGAGGCTGACTATCCAGACTCTGCCGCTCTGGTCCATGTGTGTGTTTGTTTACATGGCACACGTGGAGAAGACCAAAGATCCATGTCTTGGAAATGTAAAAGTCTTGTCTAAAACAACTCAGAAAGTTGCTCAGTTTGTGAATTATCCTAAGCTACTTTCACCCCTTTATAAAATTGGTGCCTTTTTTGTTTTATTGTTTCTAGAAACATATGTGATATTAATTAACTAATTAAATTGAGGCAACTAAAACTGCAAGTAGCTGGCAAGTAACTAGCCACACTGGCCAGAAACCAAAAAAAAAAGTGGATTCCAGGGACACAAGTTGCCAGCACAACAATCGCATAAATGAAGAAGTGTTTCTTTGTTTTTTTTTAATTTGCATTGTCTTCATCAGAGGACATCATAAGAATTCTCCCTTAAGGTGGCCACACACTAGAGGATTTTTAGGCAGATTTTTAGTCTTAGGAGGCGTGGCTCAATAAAAACTTTCTCTCATGGCATGATCTGTGGTGGGACTCCTCATATGTGTGTATGTGTGTCCTTAAGTGTGTGTTGTCTTTGCACAGGTCTTTAGTCTCAAAAGATTAAAAATCCTCTAGTGTGGGCACCTTTAGAAGTCCCAATATGTGCCTTTCTGGCGCTCTGGTGGTCTCAGAGAAAATGCTCCTGCTCCCGCGAACACATGGTCTACTCCAAATTCCGGCCCCATGTCTATGGAGTCTCCTGCCATGTTTTCCCACTTTTTCACAAACGTTGTCCATATGAAAGTGGCGCCAAGTAACATGAATGACATAACAGTCCGTACTTCTCTGTCTCTGTCCGCCATTTGACCTCAGTATTACTCACTATAGTAGTATTGACAGTATTTCTAGCGCGCTACGTCATCGCCAACTGCTTGACTGGCAGTCTCTTCAGCCAATGACAAAATGGTGACGGAAATTAGATGCAAATGAGCACCATTGTGCTCAAGCAAGCAGAGAGAGAGGAGGATTTTCTCTGTGTTACCTTTTGCGAAGTGCCTACTTTCAAATTGCTACAACTTCTCCAAATATTAACATTTCCATGTGTTACATATCGTTGTAAAGTTTAGAAACTACATTTTCAGAATCTGTGAATAACTCAAAATGCCCCATGTACGACTTGTGCCCCTGGAATCCATGACCCGTCACATTTATTGTAACAGCGCCACTATTCAACTGTTAATTAACTAGTGGCTATATCCATTTAGCTTCTTCCACTTCCATCGAGAGGGGGAGGTAGGTTGATACACGCACACATAGCATAACACAAACATGGCAATCAAAGCAAAATGTATCATTGGAATTAATTTATTCTCTCATTTACCGCACATTTCAATTAGTAGAATACTAGCCAGAAACAACTTGCTTATTAACCGCAACAAAGAAAGGCGAGGACATGACTACAGCAGAGTTTTAAAGCCCTAAGCAGAGCGTTTATTATAAAAAATTACAATAAATAAGATAGCCGGTGTGGCATGGCAGGCAGCATGGTGACCAAGTGGAGAGGAGCCGGAGGGGCAGCCATTGGCAGGTGTTCCCAGTGTCCTTAAAGAGCACCAAATCATGTTTTCTCTGCTGATAATCTGTCTGAATGAGTGTCTACTGTTGTGTACTTGTCCATGACATTATTTTGACATTTCATTGTAAACTTGTTCAAAATATTACTTTTGTGCTTAAAACACGCCCCCTACTGAGTGGAATTTGAATTGCGAGAGAGCATCTTTATATCGATTTTCAGGTTTGCAATTTATAAGCATAGCATTTAGTTAGAATATTTGGCATAGACCATCTGTTAGCATTAGTTGGTTGTAGTCAGAGTTAATTTAGTGTTCTCCATATTTACTTGCTGTTATTGCGCCAGCCCAGACACCGCCCACACACTCACCCCCCGCGCGTCACCCCAAAGCCTCCAGCCACAGCCCTTTCGCTGCGATTTTCACATTTTGGGTGTGGGTGGAGAACGCCTCTGGCACGCCACGCTAGGCTCTCTTTAAAGGGTAACTAAATGGGCGTGCAAGAGCCTTACTCCACCCACAAACACAATCCAAACACGGCTGAGATACGGGCGTGCTCGGAGGCTTTGGGGTGAGGTGCAGGGGGGTGAGTGTGAGCAGGTGTAGTGGGTTATGTATAATCAGGAGGACTGCACGTGTTTACAAATGCATTGTGGGATTTGTATTTCCTAAAACTACTGCTACACATTACAGCCATGGATTACAGCACACTCATTACATAAAAGTTCATAATTTACAGGCAATAACTTAATAGGAGCTTTGCTGTGATATAAATGTACAATCTGAGTGTAAACAAACATTTAGTGGTGGCTTTGAATTATGAACGTGATGTGCAACTTTGCCGCCCCCTAGTGTGCAATCTGTAGATTCCTTCAAAATCCACGTGTGCGTTTGAAGACTCCAATGGAATGTCTGTCTCCATTGGTGCAGACTCGCTGACGTAGGCATGAACGCTGCCTTGTCATACATCCCGGTGAGAGCCAATTCCAAGGACAATTCAAACTCACATGTCGTTGTCGTCGTTCAAACTCAAGAGGGAGCAACACTGACGTTTTTTAGCAGTAATATAAGATTTCTACTAATATGCACTGCCATGTCAAAATAGTGACAAGGACCTGTAGCCAGCTCTATGAGACACCAACTTTAACTGATTCTCAGCTAAAAAAAAGTTGATTTGGGGTTTAGTGCCTCTTTAAATACACCCAGAGCCACACCCAGGTACAGAGCGGGAGGGGCCAGGCAGAGGAACACACCTGCACGGAGATTGAGAGGGAGGAGCAGCAGCAGCAGGACCAATCAGTAATCCCCTCCCCCACGCACACACACACACTCTCCCACCAAACAGGCCAGGGGGTGTCACCTCTTGTGACCTAACAATCTATTAGTATTCATTCTGATATTTTATGATTACACAAAGATTGGTATTCATATACAGGTACATAAAGAAACATGGGGAATAATGATTCTCCCATCACTTCTTTTGATAACAAGTATTTTTCACCTTTAAAATAGTTAAAAGTCTGAGAGGATTTTCGCAGATGTGATCTGTGCTCATTGAATTTATGCCATGTCTTCTAAGCACTTCCTGTCTGCACTCAAAAACATTACCTCTACACACTCCTTTACTCTCTACTATTCCTCTCAGTCTTATCTTATTATACAGAAACACAATTAGAATACAATAGTCCATTACAAGCTACTCTTCCCCACTTGTCTGCTATAGTGTAATTCTAACCCTTGCAATCTGAAGTCTCAATAGACAGAGGCTCTTACATCAGTCTTCCCATCACCTTTTTGCAAGGAAAGAGACAGCAATCAAACCTTTGTGCTCCTGGCTGTGTGTAGTGTGTCCCTGAGTACTGCATCTTCGCCTATAGATTGTTAGTATATCCTGAACCGCAGAATGGCCTTTTTGTACATCCACGCAACTGGTTATATCTGGACAGTGTATTTCCGTTAGACTGGGAGTTAGAAGGTTAAGTAAGTCCGTAGCGCAAAGGGCTTTGTTAGCTACAGATGGATACAGATTCTCTTTTAGGCGCCAGCGCTGCAAGATAAGTCCTCCCTATCTCCCCCCTTTTTTTAGCCTGTGCAGTGGACCATTATTTGTTCTGGCTCATTCTCGAGAGCCCACAAGGATTGCTCCTGTCCAGATTCGGCACGCTGATACAAATCAAACAAATGATTGCATGCAAATAAGGGTTGCGCGCGCCGAGGAAGAGCTAAAGACTATATTTAGCTCCTGTCACATTTGCACAATGTGATTCAGCGCATACATCTTGTACAGCCGTGCGCTCCTTTTTTCTTTTTTTTTTTTTTCAAAGGACGTTTTGTTCTGTCTGGACATTCCCCGGGCCACACACAGGGGTAATGAATGAAATCATATTGAAAACCCACAGTGACACTTTAATTGTTTGGAAATGGGAAAAATCGGAATTGCATTAGGGATAGGTTGAGGGGCTCCCGCTGCTTGTTCTTGCTATGAATTTGCATTGACAGGTTTTCACAAAGGCCAATCTGTCCGCGGTAGCACAGAATACAACATTATCTTTTCCACTTTTGCAAACTCAATTCCGAATAAATTGGGGCCGCTGAAGGAATGTAAATAAAAATAGAAAGCAATAATCCCCTGAAGCCACACTTCTTACAGTGTTAAATGCCGACAATAGCGCATATGTGCAAACTGAGATATTTTACTTAATCGTTACGAATTTGGCAGCAGTACATCTGGAGTAAGCAAAATCAAGGGCCACAGAAAGTAGCAAAAGTAGTGGGTTTTAGTAAGCCTGTTGGGCAAAACCTGTAGTAAAATGGCTCTCAATCTTTATTAATTGGTATTTACACTGTTTTCTATAACCAGTTTTACCTTCTGAGAGGTGTTTTTGAGGAATAAGAACAAATGGACTTCTTTTGTCTTAAATGAATGTTAAATGATGTTGTGGTTTGCTTTTTATGGCGTTATAGGCAGATGTGTCAACCAAATTTATGTTTGTTTTTACATACAGTAACGTTTTATCTTATCTTATATATTAAGATTAATATATTTTTATTAAATGATGTGTCAATATTTTTCATTTAAATATCTTGGAAGCCCCAACGCAGTGCTTTGCAGCCCCTATTTTGGGAATCACTGCTCTAGTGAAAGAGTTGGAAAATATGTGTTTCATTTGATGCTAAATTGGTTATTTTAAGACATCGCTGTTTCAGTATCCATCTTTGGAGACAATGGTAGCTCGGCCTTATTTAGCATTTCTGTTACGAGTAAGCACTTCCTCTGAGCTGGGGGAGTGAAGAGAATACTTCTCAATTTTATATTTGAGTAACAATAAAATATCGGTTGCAAAAGGTAAGGAATACAAAGTTGATATTCAAAAGGATTAGGTAGAAGTTCACTTAACTTATAAGAATCCTACCCCTCGTTTTCCATTTTACAGAGTAGTGCAGTTTTACATACAGTGAATGTATAGACATCAGATTTACACACTTCATTCATAAATTGCTTGCATGCAAAGAGTCACATGCATTCAAATGAATGCAAGAGCGGATCTCTCTTTCCAAGCACATTAGTGCAAACAATCGTTTATGGTCTTACAAAGTAAAAGGAGACCAGAGGAAAAGGGAATAGATTTGAACTAAATGTGTTGTTTATAGTCATACAAAATAAAATGAAAGACAAACTTATAAAATGGGAATAAATCAATAAAAGCTCAAAGAAAATACGTTTAATGACATGGAAAAGGCACCTCATAATATTTTTTCTTACTTTCTGTTCTTCACTCTGCATGGATGGTTTGGCTGCGAGGAACTATAAAGGGCCAAAACCGATCAATATATTTACACAGTGCTAAAGTTGAAAATGTTACATCAATAACAGGAATCAAAGCCAATGTCAGCCCAAGTCAGACCAGCATAAACACAAGATCAGGGCATTTAAAAGCATTGAAAGTCATTCAAGGAAATGTGTCTAAAATAAGACCTTGAATGTCATTAAAAACATTAAATAGAATTCAGAATCAAAAGTTCTTAAGTTCATAATTTCATAATTTGCTCAAAAGGTCTGGGCCATATCATATTGTGCATGTGATATTCTCTTTTATATTGTGATATAGATTGTAGGCCATATCACCCTGCCCTATTGCTCAAATAATTTTACTGCTTTGTCAAAAATACAAAAAATAGGATCTAGACTAAAGTTTTGTCAAAAATGATACACCATGTCTGTTGGAAAGTTGTCTGTTGTATCACATTTCCTATTGAATATGGAAATTAATAATAAATATGCACCGGTTTGTGGCGTTTGTGACATTGAAAATGTAGTATTTGGGCATTAAAAAGGCATTAAAAAGCATTACATATGACTTTCTGCTATAAACCCTGAAGATGGTGCTGCCCAGGGTCCTAAATGCTGAATACAATCCCTAGCACCTTAAACGACCTAAATGTACTGCCAGTGCGTCCTGCAACAAGGCACTTTCTCAACAAATCTTACTCATGAAAATATTTCCATTGCATTTTTGCATCCTCAAATGTGTTTCTAAGATGCCTTCTCCTCTTGGTTTCCTCGTGAGATCCAATTCCCTTAAGGTTAATTGATTACAAAATCTTCCCCATACTCGTTCCTTCAGATATTGAAAACATCTCATTGTTAAACAAGTGATAGCTCTCCCAAACCTACAAGAGCCCTCTGTTCTGTTCTGATGAAAAGGCTGCAGCGTTGGAGGAATTTGTTTGATCTACAGAGATGACATTGTGAATCTATTATATAATATGTTTAAAATTCAGCTATTAGTAAAGGAATCTGAAGGGCTGTGTAAAACGTGGTGCAAAAGACAGGTCTAAGGAATGACACTTGACTGAATCTGAAATACTGTACATGAGAACATGTTTGACTAAATACACATTTTGCAGTCATTACAAGGGTGTAGTAATGTTGAATTATGTAGCACTTAACTAATTATTTTAAGTGTGTAAAGAACATATGGCCAGTGGATCTATAGTTATAATAAATACACAAATCAATAAGTTGTGCGCTGAAAACAAAAGCTATGTCTGTTCGATTAATTTATTGCATTGTACCGTACAAGTCCCATGGTCCACTGAACAAACTGCCTTATTGAGCAGTGTTTTAGTCATTCAACAGTATAGAAATATTTATTTATATCATCTTACACTGACATCAAGGTAATATTGTAAAATGTTCACATTCATTATTTCCTATTTGCCTGGCCTAGCTGTGTAATATAAGCCAGAGCAGCTCTCATGTTCTGATCCTCTCTCATCTCTGTCCTCTCAGGTCACTGGTGGAGGAGACCCATCGCAGGGGCAGATAGAGATCTTTTCTCTCAACAGGCCCATGCCCAGGGCAGTCAAGAGCCTGCAGCTGGGCTCCGCTGTCCGCTGTCTGGAGTATGTGCCTGAGCTCTGTACCAATGAGGATGAGGCTGCTGTTCCCAAGTCTCCCACATCGAGCAGCGCCAGCATCTGTGTTGGTTTGGACGATGGACGGTACGACCACAGATCTCTTATTATTGCTGAAGCATCTGAGGCTGCGCAGTAGTAGTAGAAAACACAACCGTTTGCTGATTTAGAAGAGACAACTTTAAAATTGGATTTGTCAGAATAGATGTACAATAGATTACACTGTGAAAAGTATAAAAGATAAAACTCTGCCACAATGTTAACTATAATATCCAATTTTATCTTTCTATAATATCCCATTGTATCTTTTGTTTGGCGCCTGTGAGCTTTCCAGCTGTATAGATACGCCTGTCAATAGTTCATCTGAGCACAGAATCAGAGATGATACCCCAAACACAATATCAATGCTGCTTCTGCTGCCTAGATCAGAGTCATTTTCTAATTCTATGATTAGATCTATGATGATCTATGTGTCAGAACCCTGTGTGTACTGGGGCTCAGGTTTAATCTTCCTGTCTGTACTTCCTGCCCATAAACTCAGAGCACAGATTAGTACTAAAGGCAGTTGGAGGCATTTTAAGTGATGACTTTATTTCTGGTCACAGCACAAAGCAATAAGCACTATTTACGAAGAGTACTTGTATTTGTCAGCCACAGTGTAGTAAACAGCTGTCTGTTTGTCATCCTGAAGAAGACAATGATACGGTAAGGTTCAGATGGTGTTTCTAGAGAAAGACAAAGTGGTTACTCATAAGAAGCGCTTTGCTCTGCAGTGCACTATTAAATCAAACTGTATGAAAACAAGGCACTCTGTCTTTTGAAATGACACTCATTCATCATGTTGGCTTGTTCTGCTTTGGTTATTCCAGTATTCTGGTGTACGGCAGCATGGACACTGCAGCTCAATGTGTATTGACCCTTCATAACCCAGAGGGGAGCCCGGTGCTGTGCCTCAAGCACTCCTCTCAGTTCCTGTTTGCTGGCCTACGGAACGGGACTATAAAGGTTTATAGAAGAAACCACAATGGTAAGACTCTGCAAGGACTATTGTGATTCAGAATAAAACATGGTTTTAATATGAAGTATAGTATTGTTTGAAATAACGATTATTGAAATTGTTAGCTATTTTAGTAATCAATCATTTGTTTTCTGCTATATACACACAAGGTTTTTTTTTTAAATCTATATACAGTATATATATATACTGTATACTTTATGAATGTTGTCATCTTATATCTGTGTCCCCAGATATAAGATAATTCTCAAGACGATTATCCAATCAGAAAGCAGAATGAGTCCCGCACTTGTCACCAGATACAATGGTTAATAAATACCAATGGTTAATGGTATTTATTTACTATGTCTTCTTAGTACTTTTATGACTTTTAATCTGTCTCTTTTTATGTGTGTGACAAGCAGCTGGAAAACTGAATTTCCTTCAGGATCAATAAAGTATTTATTGATCTATCTATCTAAAATCTGAAAAATTAAAGAGACTCTCTCTCAATTCCACAATCCCAGCAGCTGTCCTAATTAGGCCTGAGCACCTCCATGCTGGCGAAGGGGCTATTAATATCATATAGAGGTGCACAGGCCAGAGTGGGTTTCACGCACGATTGAACGCGATATGCTCGCCTCCACTCCAACATACTCTCACGCACACTCTCAACTTGACATACCCATATAGTTATTGTACTGGGCCCCAAAAAGTCAAATCTATAGGCCGGGGCAGCAGTGAAACCCCGGAACCAGTTACACCAGTGAGGGTGCACGAAAATTCAATGGTTTTGGCTCCAAAACTCGATCCAACAAAACTTTTGACAATTTCTGATTTTCAAATTTCAAAATTGCAGCGCGACAGCACCACCTAATTTTTTTTTTTACATTATGTGATAGGAATTGGCCAAAAAAAAATGTTGTCGTAGAATCACCAAATTTGATACAGGTACAGGCCATGTCAGCCCAAGCAAAAAAAAGTTATTATGGCGGACATTTGCCATCTCCGTACACGTCATGCAAAATCTATCTCCTCCTAGGGTTTCTCTTGGAACAGGCTCAAATTTGCGGAAAAGAATCTGGAGGAGTGGAGCTTTTAAATTTACCCAATTTATTTTTACACATATTATGTTTTTTGTGCGCCAAAGCCGCAAACTTTATGGATTCCTGGATTCCCTATGGATGGAATATGGATCAGTTTTATGAATCTGTTCAAACTTTCTTTCAATACAAGGTTGATTAAAACTCAGCACTTCCAAAAGCACCTATCCACTATGTCAGATACTGAAAAGGCGCATTAGTTCCCCTTATAATAAGTTAAATTCAGTACTATGGCCACGCTGAATTCCAAAAAAAAACATAGTATGGTATGGTATTTGTACAGGGACAGCGTATAATTTAACATTGACACAAAGGAAAGGTGCATTGTACCAGGTTATAGCAAAAATGCTAGTTTCCACCTGTAGTGCCTGGGCAGGTTGATGTTACAGTTTACTAACATAATACTTAAAAGACAGTGGCTACCGTACTCTAAGATTAAGGGGAGAATAGATTGCGCAGCGCCCCCTATGGGCAGGGCGGATGGTGAGGGCTGTTAAATGCCGCTTGCGGCTTTAATTATTGATGCAGCTGTAACTTGAACAGTCAGTGCTCATTTACTTCCATACACTGTAATAACACACCTCACCTTACTTAACCCAGTCTGTTTTATCTGACTTAAATTAATATTCTGTTCTAAATTGAAAACATAATTTCATTGAAAGATATGGTGTGAAATTAAATATGTGGTGAATTCATTATGATAAACTTCTTTAAAAGGTTACGGTCATTCAGCGTGTTACCCATAGCTAATGGTTTTCACACTCCGCATGTATGAAAGTAACACTTGTGTGTGCGAGGTTTGTGTGTTTAGCGAAGGATTGCACTGGGGCAAATGAGGGCTGCACACTGTCTCAGCACTGGCACAATAGCTCCATCACCATTCATTCTTACCTGGCCACAGTAAGTCAGTCTACTGCCTCCTCTGCTGCTCTCTCCTCCCAAGCAGAAAGAATGATTAATTACACCAAGCTGCTGGCTGCCGATTAAAAATTACTATTCATGCTTCGGAAAAAAAGAGAACTTTGGAGGCTGGAAAATGTTTGCGGATTTGCAATGCATTTTACAAATGTATGCCCTTGACTAGGAGACTGCTGTCAAAATACACTGCAGCAGTGAGAAAAATGCCAAAGCTTGAATATAGCCTTGTATCAAAAGAATAACAATGCATAAATCACTATGGAGAGATTTGAGAGGAGTGCATCCAAGTTTATGTGAGACACCCATCAAAATTACAGCACTTTGCCAGACTCTTAGACTGTTTTTAAGAGAGAGACTATGAACAAATGTGTATCAGTGTTCAAACATGACGAAAACGAATCATTGTTTCAGTGAGTGAGATGAATGAATTTGAGTGAGATGAATGAATGAATAATTATTCAAAGTTTTTTTTTTCTTTTTATAAGACAAGTGGTAAAGTCGATATTTGTACCTTGACATGATCGTACAGTTTTACAAAAAAGTAAACAAATTAAAAAATATGTTTTCACCTCTGGAAATGTTGCATGCTCCTCTATTGCAATGACAATGTTCTGCAGGACATGTCTGATCCTACTGACAAATCTTCACTTAAGATACCAGCAGCGGGTGTTAACTCAAGGGAAATTTTGTTTGAAAACAGTCAAACAAAAAACCTCATCCACTTTCGGGGCATGCTTATATAAAGGCAGAAATTGACTTAAAATTTTAATTGAATGGAGAACGCACTTTATTCTCTAATTCAAATTCCTTCTCTAGCTTCTAAAGACTGATCTTTATGTCATTTATTTTATATTCTGTTGCTGTGTGTCCCTTGATTCCTCACTGTGAAAGACACAAAGGAAACTGCGTTTGTTTGTTAGTAAGTTAGTGAGTGGATTAGAGTGTTCTTACAAGGTCTTATTAACATGTGGGTGGTAACGCTGTGTGATAGTACGCCACACTGTGAGTACTTCCACTGGAACCAAATCGTTGAATCACACCGGCATTTATATTGGCTTTTATCCTTTTTATTTTTAGTTAAGAAAAAAAAAAAAAAAAAAAAAATTCAGTAATTGCCCAAGACATTCAGCAGCTCCAGAACACCAGGCTACCATACAGAACAGACTTCCTGTCCACAGGTACAAAGGAGGCTTGAGTGTAAAGTGCAAATGTAAGTGTTAGGCTGGCTGTGATGATGGTGAGTAATTACTAGAAGAGAGGAACAAGAGTGCAAAACAACAACAATTGCTCCGATGTTGTGCTGCCGACTTGAGCTCAGATATCCCATGCACCGTCACAAATGTCCATCGTAGTTGAAGGATGTTTCGCTCTTTATCCAAAGAGCTTCGCCAACACTGAGCAAACGTGGCGTTCAAGTTTACTGTCCAGGATCGAGCCCAGAACCTTCTGCTGTAAAGCCTGAGCGCTAACCGCTGTGGCGTACTACTCACCGTGCCTTTGTCATGCATTCATCATATTGTTTTAAAGCTTAAGCAAAGTGGACTTTTCTTGTGTATTTGGGCCAGATGACCTTTGGGAGCCTGAGCTGTTCCGATCGGTGAGTTTTGGACCAGAGCCGGTGCGGACGCTGCTGGTGCTGGATGAGAACGTGTGGGCGAGCAGCGGCAACACAGTCACCGTGATGAACGCCTCCAACTTCGACCTTCAGGTAAACAGGCAAACTACAAATTTGAGGGAATCTGCTTTTTTCCAATCTCATGCTCATACACACTGTCAAATTGTGTGATGCTTTTATTGGCAGTAGTCCAATTTGTTTTTCAAGGTCAAATTGCGTGGCTCTTAAGTGTGATGACAAGCTGGCAAACCTGCCTGTTGACTGCAACATGGGTGCGCCACAAAACATTTGTGAATTCAAATGGTTAATATTGCCAGAACACTGCAGTAAAATGTTAGTTGTTTTGTACGGAGACGGGTCAGCGCTGTCTGAATTAAAACCTGCAAAAATCCTCTTCTTTTGTCAGCTGGCATTTATAAGAGACGGAACATGCTTTGGTGTCTTCACAGCTCAAACCAACAGTGTTGTACTTGAACACGCTCATTGAACGAAAGTTCATGAACGCATTCATATTTTGGGCGAACGTGAACTTAACGCACTGTAATACTGCCTGATGAATGAACTATGAACGCGTTCATTCTGGTGTCTGTAACCGACACGCCCTATCTGTTTAACTTTGTTCAATAGGGTGCCAGATTGCCAGATTTAGTGTTCCAGGCAGAAATCCGTCTAAACACACCATAAAGAGCCCCTAATATTTAGCGTAGAAACAGTGATCTTATGCCTCCACTTGCATCTCTGCCCCGTTCTGCCCCAGGGGAATGCTATCTTTAGCACATCCGGTTGGTGAGAACCCCGTCAAAATAAAAGCGGTAGTCATAGAACCACCTAACCAAAAACACTGGTCTAATGAACTCCTGTCCCGCCAGAGAAAATGTTGTATTTGATTCGTGGGAAAATAAGTGACTTCGAACTTTTGACCCAACGTGACATGACTGACTAGATGTATCTTGTTTTGTAATAATTTTTTCCCTGTATTTTGTTCATTTATTTACTTTGTCTGTTTTTTTTTTCTGGTGGAGAGAGGGGTTTTGTTTTGTTTTGAAAAATTGAAAATTATAAATAAAATATAAAAAACAAAAATAAAAGTGGTCGTTTCTAAATAAAACCCCTATCTTAAAACTAATAGAAAGCATGCCTTAAAAGGCAGAACACTGTGGTTCTATATGGGCTTTGGCAATGATGAAAAATGATAGCTCGCAGCAACACAAAAAAAGAACTATGAACAAACTACAGTATTAACTATGAACAATTATGAACTATGAACGAACTAGTTCATTTTGAAATTTGTGAACTGAATTTTGAACTAAGATGAACTTTCCCAACACTGCAAACCAACTGACACACTATATTAGTTGATAGCAAGTAATGCATCAGATTCTATGTTTGAAAACTCAATAAAAATGTCTTCGGGATCTGATCCCTGTGATCTACCAATTTGGTGATATGTTCATATTATGAATCGCAGCTTCTCTTTTTAAAGGGGCACTAAAGTTACTTTTTATAAATAAAATCCTGATATTTGTACATATTTGACATTTTAGTGGCTCTGGGGCTCTGTGAGTGCAGCATGACACCTTTACCTTTATTCTGGTTCGTTTCTGGTACGAAACCCTAAAAAAAATGGATCCTGGAGCGTCATAGAAGCTGCTGTGATGGAAAGTAAAGGTGCCATGCTGCTCCCATACAGCCTTTGGATCACTAAAATATCAAATATGCACAAATACCAGGATTTTATTTTTCACTTAAACAAAGCTACATAGTGGTCCTGTAATATAAAGCAGAGCTGTGCACACTCCTATTGGCCTTCCTCCTCATGCTCTGGGTGGCGGACCAATTTAACCAATCACTGTGAAATTTCAACTTACAGAAGCAGTAGATGCCTTTAGTTATTTCTTCAAGGTATAGAGATTTTATGTGCACCTCGATTTATCTACAACCCCTACTTTGATTTTTTTTTTGCTGTATCACTTATTATTTTTATGTACAGAATACTATCGTACACAGTAATGCCTTAAGATGTTTAAGCACAGACGAATAGACTGGAAAATGATCTGCGTGTTTGTCTACTGTGTTTTATCTCATGCTTGTAGTCTTCTTTGGTGAAGGCACTTTTGTAAGAGCGGTCTCATGATATCCTCACATATTCATATCTTGACTGCAGACAACAACGTCTAATTGTGACTAAAGAAAAGTGAAAGGTTACAGTTAGAAACAAAACAAATGAATCACTGGCTTTTAAAATGTCACTACAATTAGTCCAAATGTTATGGTGGAGTAAATTTACAACCCCTCCACATTGTTTCATTTAATTTCATGTTGAGGGATATTGGCTTTGGCCACTGGTCACTATGATCTTTTGTGTAATTGCATGCTGTTTTTTTATGGACCTCAGGAAGAATAACAGCAGCTCCTACTGTGGTTAAAGGGAAACCAATTAAATGAACATTAGCTGGTAATCAGAAGGTCTTTGGGTACAAAAATACAGAAAACAAAAAAATACATTTGAAAACTCGACTGTGTGAAAGGGAACTCACGACATACAGTCAATAGAATTAAATCTAAAAGTAGTGAAGATAAAAACAAGGAAAATAGTAAAATAAAGCTGCCAAAAGGACAAGACAAATGTTCTTACTCCACGGGCAGATACATTTTAATAAAGAAGGAAATAAGTAGAAATCTATTGCAACGAGTCAAAATCACCTTAGAACAAGTGTTTAGAATCAGGTCAAATGAGAGACTAAAACAGCTCAAATTTAGATAAATAAGATGAATTTGGGTCATTTAAACGTATCTAGATATTAACTATTTCATGTAGATGACAAATAATTTAGTATAGGTATCAAGAAAAGTATCGTTCAGGTATCAGTATCATAAACTAAGTATCGTTAATATACTGGTATCGATACCCAGCCCTAATTATTTACCTTTATTATTATTTTTTTTTTCCCCCAAGATTTTTCACTTGTAAAAGCAACTGTGAAGGGGAGTTTCTCCTATTCTAGGTCAAATGTTTACAGTCTCTTTAAAATATAGTCCAAAAAATACCACTGCAAATGATGCCCGATAAGTGTCTTAAGGTGCATTCTGCCTGGTGGTGCTCTTAATCTTGAGTGAACAGAGTTCAGCACTGCTCTTCTCCCTGGCCTTGTCCTCCTGAGAGAGAAGCTTAATCAGTCCAATGGCCACGCCGCAGCTGCTCCGTTCTGGTTCAGGCTCGCTCCCATAGAGCTCAACAGGTCAAATCTGGTTACTTCTTGAGGTAACCTTGTCTTCCTTACTAATGTGTCCTCCAGGGGGCAATAGCTGCCTTAGAGCACCCATGCGTATCTGCCACATGGAGGAGAGAACTGTATAAAGATTAAGGCTGTAACTGGTGACACAATACATCAGTCATTAATTAGGGTTCTAATGTACTGACAATATTAGTATGGCAAACACACACAAAACGTCTAGTGTAGTGAAAAAACGTTTGAACATGTAAACCTAAAAAGGAAAAGCTAAGAAAAAGAATAGATGCACATATTATTTATTTATTTATTGTTTATTTGGTTGGGACAGTGCATGTTAATGAACACACATGAGAACCATGCATGTAAACACACCACTCCGGATTGTAGCCTTGGGCTAATTTGCATCCATTGTCCCACACTCATACACACAAACACACTCTCATTCATCCTGATCTATTGTACATGTTTTTAGTGGTAGGGGAAACCGGAGCACCCGGAGGAAACCTACGCAGACACGGGGAGAACATGCAAACTCCACACAGAAAGGCCCCGTCCTGGCCCGGGGATCGAACCTGGGACCTTCTAGCTGTGAAGCATGAGCGCTAACCACTGTACTACCGTGCCGCCGATTAGATTATGCTAATTATAATGACCTTATGGGAAAATTCTGGACATTTCCCACCACTGTGTCAACCTGTTTCTCACAGCCAAGATATTCACAAAATTTCCATCCCAAACTTGTCCTTGTTATGATTCAATATCTATCTATAGACCAAATATTCAGAGAAAGAAACCCACGGGAGGATCAGCACAAATAGGTTTTTATTCTGTGCTCCTCTTGCCATTTGATTATGCACACATCCCATTCTACTGGGACTACAAGAAAATTACAGTCCTGACAAAAACCTCCACAGTAAAATGTCTCGGGAAGTGACAGATAAGCAAGAAAATGTGTAACTCACAACATAAACATATTTTCTAGCTGAGCTGCAAAAAATGTAATATTTGTTTGAACTGTATACTGTAAAGTTTGGAAACATACTTATAAGTTAGAATAATGTAACAGGTTTTTCTACAGTACAAAATGTGTGCTGTTTGTTAAATAGAAAATTAGCTTAATTATGGCTGCACAATATGTAACCAAATTCTAGGAAGAAGTAGGGTTGTGACGCATCACAATACTTAAAGGAATAGTTCACCGCTTTTACATGTATACATATG
Organism: Lesueurigobius sanzi; assembly: GCA_900303255.1. Lineage (NCBI taxonomy): Eukaryota > Metazoa > Chordata > Actinopteri > Gobiiformes > Gobiidae > Lesueurigobius > Lesueurigobius sanzi. The sequence continues at coordinate 89 of OMNZ01035943.1, read as the reverse complement.
TTCTAACCTGGGCTTAGATGAGGCGATGCGTGGCTGTCTGGTCTTTGTGCGTGCCTTCAGTCCTGTAAGACGACCAAAGACGCTGTTAG
>OMNZ01035931.1:0-10341 GCA_900303255.1 Lesueurigobius sanzi | reverse complement strand
CAGGATACAGAATTTACTTCAAAGTAAAAGTATCAGGTTAAATTTCTACTTAAGTAAAAGTATAAAAGTATCCATTGTAAAATGTTCTTCATGAGTAAAAAGTATTTTTTAAGAATTGAATGTGGCATAGTAAACCAGGACTAAAACAGGTCAAAAACAGGTCTAAATCAGGTCTAAACTGGGACTAAACCAGGTCTTAACCAAGATTAAACTGGGACTAAACCAGGACTAAACCAGGTCTAAACCAAGCCTAAACCAGGACCAAACAGGCCTAAACCAGACTAAACAGGCCTAAACCAGGACTAAAACAGGTCTAAACCAGGACTAAACTGGGACTAAACCAGTTTGTCGTAGGTCATTTTGAAAATAAAATACTTTTACTTTTAACCCAATTTAAAAATGTAGAAAGTACAGATACAGGCTCTAAAAGTAAAAGTAAAAAAGTATTCATTAGAAAATGTACTTAAGTAAAGTAAAAGTACCTATAATTTGTACCTTTTACTTGTACTTCTTGAAATGTACTTTCCACCACTGATGCGACACTGCTCTGACCACACCCTTTCCCAGCGCAGTCCTTCTAACGCACTGCGCCATCTAGTGTCCAGACTCTGCACCTGCACAAAGTATGTTTCACAAACAATGCCGTCTTCAAGCAGAGACAAGAAATGCATCTGTCAAAATAAAATAATCTCATCAACACCTGCTGACAGGTAGTTATCTTAAATGAGAAATAGCTTTCAGGATAATTTATAATGTAGTTTTACAGCCGTGACTGATGCAGGCAGAGTAGAATCGGGGAGATTGGTGTTGGTTATCACACTCATCATATCCCAGTCAGCAGTTGTCGCAGTTCAACAATTTTTGGAGCAAAATATTTTTTAAAAAATCACTTTTTGCAGAAAAACATTTAGCATTAGATTGAGAAAATGATCTAGTTCATTTAAATAATAACCCTGAGCTACATTTACAATATATTTTTTGTGTTGGTTGTCACAGGTGATTTTTATTTATTTATTTAGTGATCAATAACTTTTGAACTGAATAAGATACAGGAGAATAGGTGAATTGCTTTGTTTCCTGAGACTTTAAGCTTTGTTTTGAGATTAAAAAAAAAAAAGAAATCTTTCGGAGATACAGTTTTTGAGGGATTTGGATTAATGTAAAAAATGTGACAACCAACCCCAGTCTCCCCTATATTAATTTTCTTTCACTAAAAAATAACGTACTGCCACCAAATGACTTGAATTATATTCCAGCAATACCTAGGCGACTTTATACTAAGGAATGTGAGAATGAAAAGCAAAAATAAATCATTGAAACTGTTTACACAATTAATGGTGTAGAAACAGCTGTCGAATGTGGATGAAGTCATTCTTCTGCAGCTGTGGCGCTGGCTCTGCATCTAAACATTTTGCCAACATTTCCAATTTGTCTCGGCCCCTTTTCCTATAAATGGGTTTCAAGTGATGTTAATAAATTAGAACCCTTCTCATAGCAATTAACAATTCAAAGCATCCCTGTTGTAATTTCTGGATAATCAAAAGTCCTCAAAATGATGCATCACAACAGGAAAACACGTGACAGAAACCCATGAATCGACGCGCAGTCCCAGGATGAGTAGCTGTCGCCCTGGTGCAGTAACTGTTCAGGCCCTGCACTCAGTTCAACACAGGGACAGATTCCAGTTACTGATCCCGGGGGGCAGAGGGGAAGGCCTGGAGGTCTTCTTACAAATCCTCAGTGTGTGGAAGTCTGCCGTCTCTCCCGTCCATTACTGAGCAGAGCAGCAGTGAAATGGACGAGACACCAGCTCTCTGGCTGTACATTAGCCCCCTGCCGAACCTCTATCACGTCCTGGCCCCGCCAAAATTACACATTAACCCATGGGAAGTTATCCCTGCACCTCAAGTCCATGCACTTGAAGAAAGCTTACTCTAGCCTCTGGGAATATACACGTGCTGCTTATTTAGGCTTTTTAAATAATAATAATAATAAAGATACATATGAACTTGCAGCATCAAAATCTTCATTCAAACACTTCAGATGCCCCTCCTAGACAAGCTGCCCCTGCCTCTACAACAGTTTTGACTCGACTTTACTGAAGTACATTTGTTACTTTTGACAACATTTCTGACTGCTTTGATTTGTTTCCAGATTAGTGGAGTGGTTCTGTGACTGTGATATCCAGTTGTGCCCAGAGGTTTACACACCCTTTTAATCTTTTGGCCATTTTTCATGGAATATGAATGATAACACAACATCTTTTTTCCACTCACGGTCAGTGGTTGTGTGAAGCTTCATACTTCACACAATCAATTGTCTCTCTTGAAATCATAATGAGACAGAAACTACTCAAATGTCCCTGATCTAATGTTTACATGACCTTCAACAACTGCCAGGAAAATTGTTCAGGAGCGAAGAAAAACTCACTTCAGCTGAAATACAGGACTCTGTGACAACATTGATGTTTGTTTCAAGAACTGTTGATCAGGGGCATTTGGCTATTTTCTAGATAAATTGTTTTGCCAATAAAATTGCCAATATTGTCAAAAACTAAAAGGTTTGACAATAAAAGGCTTCAGGCAACCGTGAGTGAAATAAAGAGTTTTGTGTTATTCATTTTCTATGAAATGCATGCAACTGTACTGGTGGTAATTGAACTTCTTGTGGTCTGCAATCATTTTAATTACAGATACTTTGTTTTATGCTTTAGTAATACATTCAAGTTAGATGTTTATGTTCTTGAGGCATGGTTTATACACAATCAAGTTTAGGCTGGTTTTAGTCCTGATTTGGTTTGAAAACCATTGGGATTAACTGGGATTTACTGTATTACAAAAGGAGTGAGTTGCACTTGAATGTCTCTTTGTTATTGGAATGAAAGAACGAGGCGAGAACAAGCATGCTTTATGTCCAGCCCCAGCATGTGGCGTGGTCTCTTGGGAACCTTGCAGGTGTCCAGGCTCATGTGACCTTGAGTATCCAGATCTTCAATAAACAAACTTTATCAGCTCTCAAGTCACCTGGACATGTTCCCAAACTCACAAAATACATGGAATAGAGCTCGTTATATTGTACACATTGCCTTTTCAAAGTGATTTTCATAGGTTTTTGTACCAGTGTGTTTGTACAAAAAGGAAAATGAGTTCAAGTAAGTGACGTCTGGTTTGTTTTATTGGTTTGTGTCAAAGCTACATATCATATAAAGCTGTCACAGTGTTATAGAGGTGAATGCTTTATGAGAACATTTTATTTCAAGAGAACACTAATATTCAAACAGTAACATAACAATATATAAATGCAATTCATGATTGATGTAATGAACATTGTTTTTGTACGATCAATATACAGTCGTGCTCATAAGCCGTTTTTCAGAGAATATGAATGATCACACATAAAACATTTTTCCCACTCATGGTTAGTGGTTGTGTGAAGCCAAGAACTGAGCTTACTCTTTTCAAATCAAAATGACAACAGAAACTACTCAAATGTCCCTGATCAAAAGTTTACATGATCCACAACAACTGCAGGGCAATTGTTCAGAATGCTTCAGAATGTTTGTTTCAAGATGCACAATATGTAAAGTTTTAATCAGGGACATTTGGGTACTGTGTGTTGTTGCTTATTTTGCCTGTAAATGGCTTCACACGCCCACTAACCATGAGTGAACGAAAAGGTTTTTGTGTTATCATTCATATTCTTTGAAAAATGGCCAAAAAAACAATATCAAACATGCTGCCAGTGCCAGGCCATGTAAACTTATGAGCACAACTGTAGAGAGTTTCAGTAATATAGCACTACACTCAACAAATAGGTTGCGTTCACGTGATGTCACACCATTCTAAAAAGCCTAGAGTTAAAGTGAGGGAGAGCAGCTGAATTCTGTCAAAATGCAGATTTATTGCCAATTTCTTCTGGAACAATCCACATGAAACAAAAGCTGTCACAAAGTTCAATGTCGTCGCGTTCAGCACATACAGTATGAACTAAGGTCTAATTATTTTTCTCATAAAGTTGTCCAAAAGTGGTGACAATATTAAACTTTGGCCAGTAGAAAGGACTTTCAGCCCTGAGAATAATATGGCAGGTTTGTTCCAATCATCATCAAATAACTATCAGGCTCCAACTGAGGTAGATGCTATAACGTGAAGGCAACTGTAACTTACTGCTGTGCACACACGAGTAGCGTGTAACAGTGTAATAGGCAAGTCTGGCATGAAATGAAATGGTACATTCTACACAAATGCTGCATCTCCTTTTCCAAAGCGGTGACCATCTGGTAAACACGCCTCTGAGCTCTTGTCAAAAAGGCTGCTGAACGACGAGTCCTTTGTCTTCACTGGTCTCCTTGAGCGTCCCCTGCAATGCAAGTCACCAGTCACTCTCTGTTTTTGTGTGGAGAAGACGAGTGAAAGAGGAGTTAGTTGTGTGCTGCTTACAATGTGATGACAGCCCCCACGCACAAACCCAGCACCAGAGCAGCAACAGCGATCACGGCGAAGCACGTGTACATCGTGTCCTGTCTGGGCGCTGCTGATGCTGGAAAATGGAAAGTTTTTGCCAAGTTAAACAGAAAGCATAGCGGAGTACAAACACCTCTATATGAATCACTTTTGTTTTCATTTGGCTGAGTATTTTGTTTCTGGTTTCCTTTGACAGCTCAGTCTTGGTCCATAGTGGAGTTTGGAGCGTGACTGTTTGAGGTTGTGGGCAGGTGTCTTTTATACTGATAACGGGTTCAAAGGTAACGAGTGGAGGACAGAGGAGCCTCTTGAGCCCCGTTCAGACCAAACGTGCTTCATCGCTCATGGCGCTCATTCTCGAACGCGCGAATCTGCCAAAGACGTGGCTTATAGACGCTTATACAGCTTTGGCGTGGGACCCCTATGAGATTGATATAGTGTTAGCACCGTCATCATCAATATTTTGTTGAAAAACATCATCAATGTTTTTCTTCCTCCCACTCCTTTTCGAGCTTTGTGTAAAAGTAAAAAAGAAAAAAAAAAAAAAAAAGAATATGTATCATGTATGTATGTATATATGTATGTATGTATATATGTGCATAGACACTTACTTATTTTATTTTTTTATTATTATAATTTCTTTTTTTTGAAGAGTATGTAAAAAAACTAAACTGTATGTATGACTTTACTTGTAAAAAGCTCGGAATAAACCATTCATTCATTCAATATCTCCAGTGGCGCTCCCGTTCAGCACCTGCCTGCCGCACCAGAGGCCCGGGTTCAATTCCCGGTGTCTCCAACATTTATATTTTTTTCAGTCTGAAAGAATATAATACTTGTGTTGTCCCATCACACGTCTCACTGACAAAGCTTTATTTATTTTCATCATTTCTGATGTTTGGGGGTGAATCTGTATGATTTGTGTCTGTATGTGTGTTCACAAGCACCAATTTGATGTTCCCTGTGCTGAACTGGAAAAAGGCGTGTCACGAGGTGGATTCGAACTAGCGTGGAAGATGGCGGCGTGTGTACGCACCTTTAAAGAAGAAGTTACAGGTCTGTGAGAGCCAGAAATCTTGCTTGTTTGTAGGTGACCAAATCCTTATTTTACTGAGGAATTTACCAATTAATTCATGACAAATCCTAATGTGATTTCCTGGTTTCTCTCTCCCCATTCTGTCTCTCATACCTATGATGAAAACTACAGGCCTCTCTCATCTTTTTAAGTGGGAGAACTTGCTCTGTAATTTCCATCTGAGAGTGTTTTGGTTACACGAGCTACTGTATGCCTGTGTATCAATGACAAATAAAGCAAAACCAGTCAAACCTACACAATTCCAACCAGCCGCCGCTCTGGTTTTGTCTTTATTTTGATGTAGCAACAGAAGTGCGTGTACTGTACCTGGGTAGCACACAGGGGGACTCCAGTCGCTCCACAGGCCGCTGTTGGCACAATACTTGTTCATCATGGACCGGACTCTCAGGCAACTGGTCTCATTAGCCGAGAGAGACAACGCTAAAGCTGCTTCTGTGGAGGTAATCTGCCGCTATGTGGGGAAAAACAAGTAAAGACTCAGGTTTAGTTTGTACAAGAGATTGATTGGCATATTAAGTAACAGAAAGTTGCAAGTCTAGTCTAGTGTTAGTCTAGTTTTGAGGTAAATACAGCACCAGTCAAAGGTTTAGAAACACTTTTTATGTATTGGCTTTTCTTTATTTTCAACACTATTTACATTGAAGGCATTTAAGTATGAATGAACATGTGGAATTAGGAAACAAAAAGGATGAAATAATTTACATTTTTCTAAATTGGCCCACTTTAATCCTCTTCATTATATTTTAAAAAGCGGCTATTTTGAAGAATATTTTTCAACCTCTTTTGTATAAAACATAACTCCATATGTGTTCACTCATAAATAAATCAGTAAGAATCTACAATGTAAACAAACAAACACATAAAATACTAATACTTTTATCACTGACACAAACATTAGAAAAAGTACTGTAAGTTTCCTATCATTTTCTGCCATATAAAATGATAGGAAACTTTACATGCTATTTGTATATGATTGTGTTTTAAGTCTGTAGTCCTCAGGGGTCCTCAGAGGCACTGCAGGGGGGCCTCCAAAGGTTGTCCACAAATCAATCACATCAAAATAAAATGAGTTTGTAATGAGCTTTATATGAATTTGTTTATATAGGATGTAATTGTCTGTATTGTCACTGTAAAATTTAGCAAAAAACCATTGGAAAACAATTATATTTTCTTTAAAATAGTGTGTATTCTTATCATCGTGGGCCCCAAGAGGTCTTTGCATGTATAAGGGGACACTCTCAAGTTTGGGAAAGCCTGTGCTATACAAATAAACTTGAATTGAATTGAAAAATAAAGGATTTCATGCATGAAAATATCCCCAAAATTGACTATATTATTGTATTGTTGGTGACAAAATCTGTTTATTTAGATTTTGTCTATAGATAGAGCCAGGTTTAAATGGTTTCATTGTGTTGAAATATTATTTAAAATATTTGTTCAGATTTTTGTTTGTTTTGTTTTTGAATAAGATAAATGAAAATGAGGGACTATGCTGGTTGTAGGTGGATTCAAAATGCTGTTGGGAGTCCAGTTGAACTCTAATAATGAGGCTCTGGCTTGTTCAGGGATGTTTAATAAACTGACTGGAGTTCACAGTTTGTCCTTCACTGTGAGTGCTTCACAATATATGTCGTTCTACAAACAGAAATAAAACACAACATATCAGTGCCTGAAATAATATACAAACACTAACAATATGGCATCACTAAAACAATAATTATTAAACCACGTTTGTAGCTGCATTAACATGCTCATATGAACAGGCCTGGGCATGACACCATTTAACAGAAAAACTATATTCTAACAGTGACCTGTGTTACTTTCATGACATTTACTTGGTTTTACGCACAACTTGGAAGCAGACTGACAAAACTGTGAAATGTAACTTAAAAGAGCCAACATTAAATAAACAGGGCTAAAACTCTGTCTCATCTCTCCTCGTCTCATGCATGCTTCTCCTGCATGCTCCTGCTCACCGGTAGGCACTAGAACCGCCGCAGCGGTCAATTTGACCGTTTGATTAATTGATTGATTGATTAATATTTCTCAAGAAAATGTATGACACTCCCACTTTGACTTTTTATATTTATTTGTTTTTTATATTTTCCCACAGTTTTAACTTCCTAAAAATACACAGAAATAGTTTTATGAAGTTATATTAGCCTCTGATGCAGCCCCAGGCGCAGCGCGCAGGGTTTATTATTGTTTTACAATGGCACTTTTTGTACTTATTACATTATTTTGTACGCAGTATATTTACCTGCAGAGTAATAATTAATTAGACCATTCATTTTAGCTTTGGTACGGCCACAACACAACGTTATTTCATTTGGTGCTATATGAATCCGTGAAACAAAAAGTGGAGCTATCAGGCTGGCCAGTGTGAATGCGTGGCTGTCAAAACAAACCCTTCTCAAAACAAACCCAGAGACTGGCAAGCGCCAGCATGCCAGTCTTTTCTACAGCTGCCCCCGTATTTACCTGTGAATATGAACAACTAAAAAGGCTAAGAGAAAAGTGATTAATCGTCCTTAGGCAGGGCTGGTAGGCTGACGAGTCTTGCCACTGGTCGGACGTAGGTTCTTCCCTGCACAGTCACTTCCGCTGATCTGATCCGGGAGTCTGGTCTGGGAAAAACTTGGGAGACTTTGCCCACAGGCCACAGGGCCCGTGGCAGCTGATTGTCCACAATCATGACCACGTCTTCTACTTGCAGATTGGCCGATTCAGTCCGCCACTTCTGACGAGCTTGGAATCCTGGCAGGTAGTGCTTCAGGAAATGCTGCCAGAAATGGTCGGCCAGGATTTGGCTGTGCCTCCATCTTCTCCATCCGAGAATCTCTGGGCCTTCATAAACGACCTGTGGCAGCAAGGCGTCCCGCCGCCCCATGAGGAGACAGTAGGGGGTAACAGGGTCAGGATCTGCCACTTCAGATGAGGTATAGCCTAGGGGTTTTGAATTGAGCATACCCTCAATTTCAATCACCTCCTCGGTGACTGTTTGGGCTCCAATGGTGACTCGAAGAGCAGTCTTCAGAGAGCGAATTTCCCGCTCCCAGCACCCTCCAAAGTGCGGGGATCCAGGTGGGATGAAGGCATACTTGATTTGCTGGCAAGCTAGCTGCTCTTTAAGGTCAGGATGAAGCACTTGAAATGCTTCCTGCAGCTCGCGTTCTCCTCCTCGGAAGTTCGTCCCCTGGTCACAGAGAACCTCGTGGGTTTTCCCACGCCTGGCTATAAAGCGTCTGGGGTGGTATACCCCACCTTTTCTCGTCCCTGCGTCCGATTTTGATGGTGTATGGTCCAAAGCAATCTACGCCGGTGGAATAGAATGCCGGCTTGAAGAGGCGCAGTCTGGCTGGAGGGAGGTCCGCCATCCTGGGTGGATTGGGGCGACCCTTCCACTTCTTGCACTCAGCACAGGATCTCTGATGGCGGCGTACTGCTTCACGTCCACGTAACACCCAGTATCGTCTCCTGATCTCGGCAAACACCCGTTCCGGCCCGGGATGCTGGAGCTTACCATCATTGTCCTGTATGATGAGTTGGGTCAGGGCGTTTTCTGGGGTCAAGAAGAATGGGGTGCACTTCATCTGCTGTCAGGTCAGTATTGCGACGAAGACGGCCTCCTACTCTGATGAGCCCGGTCTTCTCAACGAACTCCAGTGCAAGTAGAAGAAGACGACTAGATTTGGCGATTGGTTTGCTGGCATTCAACTGGGTGACTTTCTCTGGGAATGACTCTCTCTGAGCTTGTTGCAGGACCTTGAGTTCAGCGGAAGCATAGGAATCAGCAGTGAGAGGATCTTTGGAGTCGGCCGCCCCGTGAAGCTGACGTGCGGTGGCCTCCAAGAAGCTGTCACAGGTCTGGTACTGGACTGGATCTGGAACACCAACACTGGACATGGTTAGAACAACATGTCGTTTTAGCTCACCTTCAGGATTACTCTGCGGAGGAGGCGGTAGATCAGGCCAGGCACTTGGAGCCAGTTTCAGGAACGCAGGCCCATCTGTCCATCTGCTGCCTCAGCTGATGTCTTGAAGGGTAAGGCCACGAGTGAGGTCGTCTGCTGGGTTGTCTCATGAGGGCAGGTACCTCCATGTAGCAGCTTCAGTCAGTTCCTGTATCTCCGCTACACGAGTACCCACGAAGACCTTGTATCTGCATGAGTCAGAGCTCAACCATGTTAGAATGGTGGCTGAGTCAGACCACAAGGTGCAGCTGCGGAGGGAAAGGGTTAACTCTGTGCTGATGACCTTGTAGAGCTGGGCACCTGTTACGGTGCTTTCAGACCAAACGTGTGAAGCGAATAATTTACATGTTATCCCTATGTAAACGCGCGATGAGGCCCGTGGCGGCGCGATGGACGCGATTTGAGCGATTAGAGCGGGGCGAATGGCGCGATAGACGCGTTTGCAACAGACACGGAAAGTTCGCCTCCATCGCACTGCTCGCCCAAGTTGAAAATTTTCAACTTTTGCGTGAAATCGCGGCGCGTTAACCAATCAAAACCGAGTCTAGCTGTGACGTGAAGTGAGGAGATGGGACTGCCAGGTAAAAGTTGTTTTGTATTTTAACTTTACTATGTACTAAAACTAGGGTAGATGCTAGATCCAGCTGATGGCATTTAGCGTTAGCTCATCACAAATGATGGGGAAATGTGCCACAAAGCTATTTTTCAACGAGTCTCTTGTTATTTCATGGCCAATTCTCTCTATAAAGTGACCTTTTCAAATGGAAATAGTGTACTTAGCTATATTTTATTGAACATTGATTGATTT
>OMNZ01035920.1:0-11912 GCA_900303255.1 Lesueurigobius sanzi | reverse complement strand
ACTAACCTAAAGAAATAATAATAATAATAATAATAATAATAATAATAATAATAATAATAATAATAATAATAATAATAATAATAATATCGTAGGCAAATATTCTTCCGTCTTCATCTGTAATCTGTAGTTGACGGATGTTTCGACCTTAGTCCAATGACGATCGACTTCAACTACAGAGTACAGATGAAGACTAAAGATTTTTTGCGTACGATGGACAACTCCTGTACGGCTGAGAACCTACACAAAATAATAATAATAATAGTAATAATAATAATAATAATAATAATAATAATAATAATAATAATAATAATAATAATAATAATAATAATAATAATAGACTAATTATAATGATTGTAATGGCCTCATTATGTAGCCTACTGTGAATGCTTTGACATCTAATTTAATGCCATTTCCCACAGACTCATATTATCTTATCCACAACAGGAAGCAAAGATAGGGTTCAAACTGAAGTGATGAGTGGAAGAACTGTCTGGATCTAGCAGCAACTGCGATTAAATAATTTCCATCCAAGAGAATTAGCTGTCATGAAATACCATACAGATGAGCACGAAGCATAAACAGTTGTGCTGAGCACAGCCTCGGTGCCATCGCAACAAAATGATAAGAGACTTTATCGTTGGAGCTGAATTCGGTGACTGAGATGGAGACGGCTGAGGCAGAGCGCGGACCCTCCCTGAACAGCACGTCACTGGGGAGAGGACAGCAGTAGGTTGACCCAGCTTTTCTCAGATCATTGCTCTGAGCCGACCAAACGAGATGCACCTCTCCATGACACATGAGCAGCTTTAGGTGAGCCATGCACCACTGACGCACACGGGTCCAGCGGCGCACAAGGGCACGGCTGTTGGGGCGTTTTCTTGCGTTGTGGATATAGCCTCTTGGTCAAGATCTTTACGATTTGACTGCATCAGTTACCGGTCTATTCTATGTAGTGAACGTAAAAATGCTCCCGAGCCCGATCATATCCACCACGCCGTTCTCTGTAAAAGACATCCTAAAGTTGGAGCTGCAGCAGCAGTCCCAGCACCAGCTGCAGCTGCTGTCGTGTCTGGGGTTCCCACTGACTCAGCCGGGACCCTTCAACAGACCGCTGCGGTCGCACTCGCCTCCCTCATGCATGCTCGCCTCCAGGAACAGCCCGAGTCCAAACAGTCTCTCCGAATGTGATGATCGGATGCCCTACTTAAGCGCAGTGAACGCACAGGACCCCGCTTTATCGGTGGATTTATTCTCGAACCCGGGGAGCAACCACACACACTCCGCCGAGCTCCAGCCTGACACAGAGCACGAGGACGCAAACCCAAGTGAGTACAACAGATGCGTAAATGTAACAATTAGTCAATTCTACCTATAGCTTTAAATGTGTCTGTCTATTCCTCATGCGCAATGTTCCATTTAACTTGCCCTGAATAGAGCAAGACATGGAGACATGTGCAATATAATATGGACAGAACAAGCTCGTGTTTTAATCAGGCTTCAAACTGCTGTTTTCAATATGTTTATTCTAATTTATATTTCACCATCCACAGCAGATATTGATTTATTCCTATTATTACAACCCCCCATTAGGCCTATAATGCATTGTTTTTTTTAATAGTAGTCTGTTATTAACCTGCGATAGGCTGAGTTTTTAATTCAAGTTTTAAACTTGGCTAATTATTTTCTACATTTAATTTATTAAAATATTTAAAAACTAAACTAGGCCAAACTAAATAAGAAGGAAAACAGTCATCAAGATGGTTAGATTGTAATCAATAAAACACTCCTCAAGCTTCATGGCGCGCATTTTCCTTTTTAACCAAAAGCAGTTTGAGAATCTTGCAAAAATAAATAACAATAATAATGATAAAATAAATATTAGGCCTATCATGTGAAGATGCATTTAAAATACAGTCCTCTAGACGTTTTGGTTATGGCTATTATTACGAGACTATTATTTACAAAGCACAAGGCCTCAATCCTATAGCGTCTGTAAAGTTGCGTGGTGTGATCGGTCTGTAATGTGTGAAATGTGTTGCTGTGTCACAGAGAGCTGCGGGGTGCTGCGGGCCGACTGTGATGAAGACCCGGAGGACAAGCCTGTGTCTAAACAAGCGCGCACCCGGAGGAAGCCGCGCGTGCTCTTTTCCCAGGCGCAGGTGTTCGAGCTGGAGCGCAGGTTCAAGCAGCAGCGCTATCTGTCCGCGCCGGAGAGAGAACACCTGGCCAGCTCCTTGAAGCTCACCTCCACACAGGTCAAAATCTGGTTCCAGAACAGGCGCTACAAGTGCAAGCGGCAGCGGCAGGACAAAAGTTTGGAGATGGCGGGCCACCATCATCACGCGCCCCCGCCGCCTCGCAGGGTGGCTGTGCCGGTGTTGGTGCGAGACGGCAGGCCGTGCGTAGCGGGCTCTCAGAACTATAGCAGCTCGTACACCCCGTACAGTTACCCTGCGTACAGCTACAGCAGCCCGGTGTACACAAACAGTTACTCCTGCACCTACTCCATGCCCGCCCTCCCGCCAACCAACACCACCAACGCGTTCATGAGCCTCGGCAACTTGGGCCAGACCCAGAGTCAGACCCAGGGCGCAGTGGTCCCTCCATGCCAAGGGTCGCTACAGGGAATCCGGGCCTGGTAGTGCGCATGTATCCATTAACGTTTGGTCACAGCTACAAGCATGTGTTGATATTTAGGAGCAATAGTGTTAAATAAGTATTATTTAGCGACTGAACTCAATCAAGACTTTGAGACTTCATCGCAGGACTCATGACTTCCAGCCTGAGCGGAGTCAGCGCTTTTCTCTGAGCCACAATCATCAAAACTATTACGTTTTGGACAAACGGTGACTGAAAGCCAGAACAAAATGGATGTAAAGAAACAGCCTAATAGCCTACTTCACATATGAAGATTTTTCATGAAGTGTAACCTCAAGTAAAAAAATAAATTACTGGCCAAGAAGGCCTTGGTCATTCATTTTTGAGTTGGTGGTGTGTAAACATGTATATTCTAAAGTTTAATTTAGTTTGTACAAAATCCCGAACCATTATCTAACAAAAATATGTATAATTTCTGCATGAGCATTTTGAAAAATAGCTAAAGAAAAGACGAAGACTAATGTGCTTTTGCATAAGGTTTAAGGGAAAGCGCATTAGGATAATGTCTCTGGTAGGCGGAAACTTACATCCATAAATCTCTACTTTGGTCTCATGCTGACGTTTAGTTTGGAGTCTATCTGGAGCCAGACAAACATTTCTTTTCTGTGAGAAAACTTGCGAGAACTTTAGAGAGACAAGAAGCAGAACCAGAGAATCCTCTGAGCGAATGTCCGGTCAACTTTTAGAGATGGACATTAACCAGACGGTCTCATCCGCAGGACTCACACGGCGCTGAAACCAGGCCCACTCCATTTGGAATTATGCCTTTTGTGACGCTATCGCATTTAGTGGCCGCTATACTTAGCTTTATTTGAATAGAACTAACAAAACAAAGACTACACGATAATATTGAGATGACAATTTAAATAGACTGGTGTCACTGTGACACTTGTTAATTGGTGATTGGCTTTAAACAAACATGTTCTGGACCTGCTGAGGAGCAGAGCTATTAATGGAGATGAATGGCAACGTAAACAGTGTGTTTGTCTGCAGTCATGGCTTTGCTGGTCACTTCCTGTGGCTCCAGCAGCGCCGGTAGGACATACCTGGTGTCAGCGCTAAGTGCTGCGAAGCCACTAGTGTAAATAGTGCTGGCGACAGCGCGGCGATGCCTGAGGAGCAGCCTGGACATGGCTGTCCGGACAGGCTATGATCACTATCTGTTCCAAAGATAGGAGCTCAATCAGCTCTGCTTCTTTCCCAAAACACAACCAAATGGAGCTCGCAACACATGGTGGCAAATTAATAAAACAACAACAACAACATCATGGGCTCAAATCAATAGAGTAAACCAGGCTAGTGAAAGAGCATGACCACATGGTGGCGCTGTTTATCTGCTCACAACAGCATCTGCTTTAACTGAGCCTGTTTATCGGGTAAAGGCTACAGTGTCGTCTCTTTTACGCATGGAGACCAAAACCCTAGTTCCCTGATGTAGGATATAACAAAATAAGTGGTGGAAAAGGTACCAAACCGACTCAGTAACGAGGCTTAGAACAAAATAATAATAAACAGCCACCTTTTATTTGTTCAACAGCCTACCCAAGCAGGTAGGTTGGGGCGGAACAATTAAGGGAGTGTCTTATGAAATACGAGCCAATAAAACTGGAGTGGCAATGACTTTGAATGTTTTAATAGACTTGACAGCTCCTCACACAGTGATCGTTTGCCTTGATGGAAGCACTTGCTCTTCACGACATTTTAAAATCACAACAATTGAATGCGCTATGCCATTTTCAATATGACGTTGAGTTTTTCAACATTTTCAATCAAACACATCCTTAATCCTGAGGTACACGAGAAAACACCGAAAGCAAAAAGAGGCACGGTGAGCGCGAGGAACTCAGTGTCGGGCCACGGAGCCGCTGCGTCAGCGGGCCCCTGCAGCACAGAGGCCGCGCCAAAGCAGCCCGTCCACACACACGGTAAGTCCTCAGCATCTTGTTCATTTGGGATTACGTTGCATAATATGAGTGAAACAGCAACTTTTGTGGGGTTATAGGCCACATTAATAGCCACAGAAATATTAATCAAATGTTTATTTTGACTGCATTATAGGCTGCTTTTTCACCTGCATGATATTCCGTGTGCCACTATCTTTAGTATCATTTTGCTGTTAATGAATCTACTTGGATGAGACAATTATCTTTATGTTCATAAATTCTATCTCTGAAATTCCCCTTCTGCGTATTTTAGATCATTTACACATAACGGACAAGAAAGCTCAAGATGTAGGCCTACAGCATCGCAAGGACGCGCGCATCTCCCCCGCGGAGGCACAGGCCAGAGCTGGATCCAAGAAGCGCTCCAGAGCGGCCTTCTCCCGGGCGCAGGTGTACGAGCTGGAGCGTGTTTTCAGTGTACAGCGGTACCTTTCCGGGCCTGAACGGGCTGCCTTAGCACATTCTCTAAAACTCACGGAAACGCAGGTGAAAATCTGGTTTCAGAACCGGAGATATACAACCAAGCGGCGGCAGACGACGACCGAACTGGTGGCGTGCGCACCTCGGAGAGTAGCTGTCACAATGGTGATCAGAGACAGCCAGAACCTGTCAGAAGCAGCCGTGCCAATGTACAATGCGCACCGACACTATCAGCAGTGTGTCCAGTGTGCGCTCTGCTGCGGGCCCTGGAGCCAGCACATCGGTTACAGACTCTGGACAAATTAAACCACCCACTTGGTTCTGTTGTCAGTCTATGTCTTAACTGTTTGTCAGACGCGTTAAGTTCACGTTTAGGCTAAACACTATTCATATATTCACTGTGTTTACGCATGGAGAACACTGAAGCTAAAAGTTACTGTCTCAGGAGGGACAGGACAGACCATGGACAGGACAGACAGCATCAAGACATCACTCTCACCTAAAGGAACAAAAATAATCCCCCTAAAAAACTTAAACCTATGAGCAGTGATAAAAAAAAAATTAAACTTATACTTAAATCAAAAACATAAAGTGCATATGGCCCAATCCAGGAAATGCTGCTGATTTGGCCCTCATGGGGTCAGATGGGAGAACACTTTATTTTATTGAAAGCCCTATATTATATTTTGGCACAAAGGGGTCCGTTTTTACAGCTCACAGACTAAAACATATTTTTTCGTGATAACAAGGATGTTACACAAATCAGCAACATTTCCTGGATTCACCCATATATTTTTACACTTTAAATGCACTGCCTGATTTTTCCCAGTGGAATTCAATTTGTTTTGCTCTCCTTCAGTATGATGTAAACTCTACTTTTCTAGCATTTTGAACTGTGACAGTCGCCCTAAAAAGTGACCACACAATTTGTGAAATGTGCTTATAAATCTCTGTGAGGAAATGGGATTTAAGAGATGTGTTAGGAAAGTTAGGAACTATCAATTTAATTTACTCGCTCCCTTTTTCATTATTTGTAATTCAAAATAAATCAGTATAGTCCCTTTAAAAACAGTTGATTGTATTTAACTTGTGCTTGAGTCTGTTGCACTCAGTCTATAAATAATTTGATGTGTTTTTTTTTTTTACACCAATATCAGGGAGTGATTCTGCACTTGCAATTTACAGACACAAACAAAATGTGCCACCTATAAAATTGAACAAAGCATCTCATCGCGGTGGAAGTGTTCTCTTCCTGTTAGAGTCGACAGTGAGAGGAATGTGTTCAGGGCGAGGCCAAAGGTACGAGCTCGGCAGCAGAGCAACTTTAGTCTGTTGACAGGGCATTCTCACATCTGTGGAGCAATTACGCACACGTTTCCTATTAGCCTTTTGTGTCAGGAATTATTGTCTGACTTAAAGTGATTGCAGGCCTGTTTATTCACAAATGTTCTCTTCAATGCGGCCACTGCAAAAGCCCAGACATAAACAGACAAATGGAACTGGTTCATGCCTTACACCTGCGCTATTTACACCAGGGGAGTCTATTTGTTTACTATGACTAAAAACCAAGACAAGAGACAGTTTTAATCTTTTTGACAGTGTAAGTTTAAAATATGTATGTGACTCCTTTAATCCTACCCAGAGGACGATTTAGAAACTATTAGTAGATGGTATCAGAGGTCGGAGGAATGTAAACATTTACAGTAAAACTATAAGACTGGGCTCCCCTTGGGCAGGACACATCCATCACAGTGACCCCATTGCCACTGCAGCCTCCAAGGGCATTACATACGCATTACACTGTTGTACACAACAAGAAGGACATGAGGGAGCTGCTTCACTGCTGTTTCCATCTTACCCGTGTCACCTCAACATTGCATTGTGGGTAATGGTAAGCGAATGTGAGGCTGGCACGTACTAGAAGTGTTTTCCATCACAGTCCAAGGCACATGATGGAGAAGGTGGGAGTTGTTTTAGTCATTGGTGAGTTAAGGTGGCAGGACTCCTCTCATGCTCTCTTCTTCACTCCTCTCATGCTCTCTTCTTCACTCCTCTCATGCTCTCTTCTTCACTCCTCTCATGCTCTCTTCTTCACTCCTCTCATGCTCTCTTCTTCACTCCTCTCATGCTCTCTTCTTCACTCCTCTCATGCTCTCTTCTTCACTCCTCTCATGCTCTCTTCTTCACTCCTCTCATGCTCTCTTCTTCACTCCTCTCACGCTCTCTTCTTCACTCCTCTCACGCTCTCTTCTTCACTCCTCTCATGCTCTCTTCTTCACTCCTCTCATGCTCTCTTCTTCACGTCCTTCGAGTGGCTCCCGTCAGGCCGCCGGCTTCGCTGTCCCAGACGCCGAACCCAAAGGAGAAGATCAACATTTGTCCCTCGGGCTGTTCAGCTCCTTAACAACATGCTGCCCTTGTCCAACAACTTTAAATTCTTAAAATCTATTTACACTTTTTTTTAAATCATGTGGAAACTGCTCTGTGTGCTGCTTTAATTGCCCCTCTGGGGATGAATACAAGTTTTTTGTTTTTTTAATTGAATTGAAAAGAAATGTAAATAAAATACTTAAAAACACAAGTCTGTTTGTTTCTGCTCTGTAATCTAAATCTAATCTATATCTAAAGGGGAAAAAAGAAGAAAAGAAAAATACGAGGGTAACTATTTTGGTTGAATTTGCCGGCTGTTGTTGATGTCTACAAATTGTGAAAAGTAAATTTAGATCATTATTGTACTTATTTGTAGTTTTATTTTAGTAGAGTTTTGCAATAGAAGAAAATATGAATAGTCCAGTAGAGTATTAAAATTTGTAATTATATTGGTAAAAGCCAATGGCTGCATATCCAGTGATAATAGTAGTAATAATATGCTCAATCAATCAACATTTATTTATAAGCCTTTAACACTCAGAGTGACGTTAGTGCTTTAGTATCAGACAGTTAACAATGAGAAAAACAAAAAAACAGTTTGAAGAAAGCAATAATAATACACATATCAAGACAATCTAAGGTAACTGCATTACTGAGTATTAAAGGCCAGTCTAAATTACTAGGTAGTAGTCTCTAAAGAAACATTTGGCCAGTTATTGACTGTAATTATGGAGAACACTGTCCACAACTCATACACATTTATTCGATTTAGTTTGTTTGTTAGTCTGCACTGCCTTCTACTTTTGACTTCACATTTGTGGGTGCATCACTTACCAAATCCGGGTGAGCAGTGTGTGCAAACAGGGCCTGTGTTAGCAGCAGCAGAGGTCAGTGAGGGGATTAGAGAAGATAGAGAGATGAGCCCACCCAGAGTCCACACATCAGGTCCGCCGTCTGCCACGTGCATTAGCAGAGCCACACCGGAGAGGGGGTTTGGCAAAAAAAAAAAGAACAACATTAAAAAATATATATTAGATATCTAAATTGCTTTATGCAACAACAACAACAATAATAATAATAAATACCCAATTCAGCCAGAAACCTCACAGACATGTAAATCTCTGAACGATTAATTTGAACAAAAACACTTGCTATTACCTGAACAAAAAATAACATATTTCTTTTAAATTATCCATATATTACAATTCAAAATATTTAGCGTTTGTCTCCAGCAGGTTAGACTACTGTAACGGCCGGATCACTGGCTGCTCGAGTCCTGACATCATATTAGTCCAGTCCTCAGATCTCTGCACTAGCTTCCTGTCCCTCAGAGAAGAGACTTTTAAAAAGCTGTGCTTGTGTACAAGTCTCTTCAAGCACCAACTGCATCTTTGACATGTTAGTGCAATATGAACCTCTTGGACTCTGAACGATCAGGGAATAGTCTTCAGCTGGTTCTCTCAGGTCTAAACATACTGTATTATATTTATGCTTTATGGATAGGGCACTTTCAATTGTCTTGTGTACAAGTTGTGCTCTAATCTCGTCTTGCACCAACTATGTATATCCCCACAAGAAATATATAATATAAAAGGGAAGGAGAAACAAAGCCACAGTATCCAATCTCCAGCTGCCATTTTGCTTCTGTCTCATGGAGCCACTGAGTCTGTGCAGTGAAGTGCCTTAAAAGCGACTGACCAACACAGCTGTCATTTACAGTTTCATCCAGTGTTCTCTGAAAAGAGTGGTGATATGCTGAAGTTCCCTGAGCTAGAAAACAGAGCAGGGCTGAGATGCAGGTTTCCCTGAGTCCACTTGAACTACTGTGCGCCTGAAAGGTTATTATGGAAAGTGATGCCCCATACTGAACCATAAGATCCTGCCTACCGCAGTTTTAAGTACCTCCGAGGTTAAACTTGAAACCTATGCTTTTCAGTGTGCGGCTGGGAACTTCCCTTTGAAACCAGTACCTTAACAATTAATGTGTGTTCATTTGCAAGCAGTTCAACTTCACAGTAATGTATGACGTTGTTGGTCAGATAGGAAGTCTTTCCTTTCTACCTCATAATTCTCTCTGCACATTTCACATCGACACACAAGGATGGACAGAAACATACTCCCAAAAACGAGACAGAGGAATCCAAATGTTTTAATTAGCCATGAAAGGTGCGGATAAGGACTGCACTGAGCAGCTCCTATCACACAGCTGATAAAGAAGTACTCAGGCCCCACTTAAAACATCCCTGAGACTCTTCCTGCTGTGTCCAACTCAATCCTGCTCATTAAAGACCGTCATCTTTAGCTTTACCTGAAAAATGAGAATTATTGTTCTCTTTAAATCTTAAAGTTTAATTGTCTTTAATCCTCTGTGATCAATGTGTATAGTCCTGACTCCTTAACACAATGAACAGAAGAACAATAGGACAATAGAAAGAAGAGATAACAACCTTCAGGTAAACATGTCCATGTCCCCACAGACACAGGAAGATACAAAGTAAAACACAAATCCTCCCCAGCCCTGTCTGCAGCAGGATATACAATTATACATTATACAATAAAGACAGAAAAGTATTGTGAAAAATGTTGGTGAAAATGTGTGTGTAGGGTGGTTGATATACTTTAGTAAATCATAATCATCTTCCTTCATTCAGCGGCCTGGTCAAAAATGAGAATTAGTTTACCTGGTTAAATAAAGTTATGATCAAAGCATCTAAGAGTGCATGAGGTTTAAGAAATAAAGTCATCTAAAAACCTTAAACTAGACCAGCTTGTGCCGGCCGATGCTCGGAGGCATAGCATTAAGCTTCTTGACAGGAAGGAAGACAGCTTTCTTTTCAAGATCAAGTTCAAAGGGCAGGAGGCCTGTTTCTTCCCCAGTGTCCCTGGCTGCACCTGTGTTAGACACGCGCACACGTACGAGCACACCCTCCAGAGGAATCCCGTCCCCAGAGCCTCAATGCCACTGACAGACACCTTCAGTTTATGGTCTGAGGGACTGCGCTTGACCATGGGGCACCAGCAGCTCAACATCGAGGGCGCACTGGTGTGATGACCTCGCTCTCCCTTTGTCACAGCGTGCAGACAGAAGGAAGAGCGGAGGAGAGAAAGTGCACCTGCATTGATGTGCAACAATGCAGCAGTTCATCACACTTCAGTCCCAAAGGCCGTGGGCATCATTAGACAAGTGTGTGTTTGGGTTGGAGTCCTTTGATCATGATTGAATTAGCCATGAGTGTCTTTCTGTTTGAGGTCCACACCTTTGGCAACAATGGACGCATATTTGCCTAAAATCTGTTTGAGGTATTTGAGGTTTGGATCATTGAACTGTGATATATTCTTCGGTTGACTGTTTGGAATCTCTTCAAACTCATCTTAATCTCATTTTAATGATTTCACTTAAAACAGGTTTATGAAGTAGCGTGCCATTCCCTGCAAGTCTAGCATGATATTCTTTTATTGTGTAAGAAGAGAAAGGGATTAGTTTCTATGTACTCTTAGCTGTGTGCCTCTGGGCAAACTCAAATTGGAGCAGCTGTTTTTGACTTCTGGTGTGTTTGAGGGAATATGTATGTGTTCATAATCACCCTGTATCCTTGGTCTTGGTGGTGGGAAGAACCTCTTCTCTCTAAATGGTTCTGGTAAGTGATGACAGGAGCCTCTCCCCCACATTACTGCTCTATACGACACACAAGTGAAGAAATTCAAGCCACGACGGGTACAGTAGGCTACATGCAACATGCTTTGTTGTTTTAGTACAAGCCAATAATGTAAATCACATATCACTAGGAGCAGAGGAAGACTTCATGAGACAGGATACTGACAGATGATTGGGAACACTAATGAGAACATTTACTAAACGAATAGAAGAGTAAATCCTTTTTAATTAAATAAGAGCTACTCTTTTAGCCGTCAGCCAAGTTCAGGTATGGAGATGATAGCATCAAGACAGTGGTTCTCAAATGAGCAGTCGGGACCCAAAAGTCACCAGCCTTTTCCTGGGCAACCTTTTTTTCCTTTTTTTAATTCAATATTTATCTACTGAAAAAGTATAAACACACCTGATTCTGCTCAAATGACTGTTATTGGGTTGTTTTTGATTAAGATTTAAGATTCATTTATACTGCAACTACTAGTGCAGTAGTTGCAGTGTTTCCCAACCTCCTTGAGCCAAGGATAAAAAATTTAGAAGGCTGGAAATCAAGCCAATTTCTATTTTTGAAAGTTAAAAATATTTAAAAATATATTTCAAAACCACTGGAGCCATTAGGTATTTTATGACACCTTGGTTGGGCAACACTGCTCAAAAATGCATGGATGTATGCACGTAGGTATGGATGGGTATGTATGTGTACGTATGTGTATGTTGATATGTATGTATTTGTTTTAAGTTGTAACTGTCTTGTCATTATAATTTTTAATTAATAATAAAAAAAAAGATTCATTTATTGCATTTTGAACAATGTTCTTTTAGGGAAATATAGTATTTTACCCCATTTATGACTAATTCAATTCTTCTTTGGG
>OMNZ01035919.1:0-12087 GCA_900303255.1 Lesueurigobius sanzi | reverse complement strand
TAAATATGTGGGGGGTGGGGGTGTAATTGAATGATCTGTTTTAATGTGTTTTAATCTGTAAAGCGCTTTGGGCTGCATTTTGTATGAAAAGCGCTTTATAAATACAGTTTTGATTGATTGATTGAATTGAAAATCAAAGTGAATCATGAATCGAATCAGGAAATTCAAATCGATACCCAACCTTAGTATCTATTCCAAATGTCTGATTTCGAACCAATACTTTCACTAACTTAAATCTGAAGTGAATATGGACATGCTGGATGTCATTTGACAGCTCTGAACCTGAAGTAGTGAAGTAATATTGGCCACTGGTGACGGTATTGTTCTTTCTGTTACAGAATTACTGATACAACATATTTGTAATGCATTAATGATCAGATCGTCTACAAGAACCATTTTTCACTCATGTACAAACCTACTTTTGGGAAATTCTCTCAGTATCGGTATAAAAAAGCTGTAAAAAAGCTGGATGGTGCATCTCTAGTGAGAAAGCAATGAGGTTGAGTGTTTCCTAGATAGCTCTCAAACCTTTAAGCACCAAGGACCTAGCCTGTTCAACCCGCCTCTCCTGCTTTTTGTTCAAATGCAGGAGCGTTGGGCAAATTTTTTCCTAATGTGTTTTATATCGCTCCAATCACAGATGGAAATTTGCAATTGGGAAACCAAATGCGGAAGACTGAAGACGCTCAAATCGTGTATCATTCAGAACAAACATTATAACTTCTCTCACCAGTAATGAATTTTGAGAGCAATGGGGTCATTCCATGTGAAATCAACAAATCCATTCTGCTCGACCGTCTCAGATTTGCTTCAAACTTGGCTTGGTTGTAGTTGATATACCCAATAGTGAGTGTGTCAAGTTTGAAGTTGGGATGCACCGATCCGATACTGGTATCGGATATTGGAGCCGATACCGTGAAAATTAGAATATCGAGTATCAATTCCAAATATCCGATACTGAACCGATCCTTTCAGCAACTTAATTTTAGTGAATATGGACTTGCTGTATGTCATTTGAAAGCTCTTAACCTGTAGTTTTACACGCCACAGTGTGCTAATGCTAGCTTCAACCAGTCAAGGCTGGAACAAAACCTATGACTCACATCAAAAGCTATGAGTCACACCTCAAGTAGTGAAATGGCCACTCCTGTTTTCATTTTAGTTTGAGAAATACTGTTACAAAATCACTGATATACATTAATGACCAGATCTCTGTATGTTGGAAGTTGTCTATTTAATGTAACAAGGTCCAGTCATTTTTTCACTCACTGCAAATTCACTGCTGTTTCTTTGCATAAATAACAAATATGTCATCTACAAGCATACTTTTGTGAAAGATGTGGAGGGGGGGCAGGTGAGTATGGGGGGAGATCATGGTGAAGAGGAGGAGGGAGGAGAGAGGCCATCTCTGGGAGGCTTTGTCTTCTGAGATGAAAATGACTCAGGTGTTAGTCATTTCCCAGATCTTTTCAGATGTTTTTGTGATAGACGGTGTCATACTTTGTCAATTTGAGCTTGTAAAAGTGTCTCAAGCATTTTCAAAGTCTCTCAAAAAAAAAAATCTTCTGTATTATTTTTATGGCTGATGATAATAATAATAATGGCTTACCTTTCTATTGCGCTTTACAAGCCTGTGTCACAAGTTTCTCAAAGCCCTACTGTCTTCAGTAGTCGTTCACTCAGTGGTGGTAAGCTGCTTTTTAGGGATACATACATATCCCTAATTTGAGAATGGTGGCACAAGACAATGTGGTTGAATATAGTTTTGCTCCATTGTGTATGACTTTTTCTCCTCTGTTTCTCTCCAGGAGGAGGAGGCGGGTCCTTCCACCTCAGACCCCAGCTCAGCAGCATCTGCCCGACCAAGACGCTCTGTTATCAGGGACCGGGGGCCACTGTATGATGACCCCTCTCTTCCAGAGGGATGGACCCGCAAACTTAAGCAGAGAAAGTCTGGGCGCTCCGCCGGGAAGTTTGATGTCTACCTGATTAAGTAAGACACAGAAAGAGCCGAACTCATCTTTTCTTTCATTATGCTTTGAAATGATCTTATTGAAAAATTGTATTTTTTAATTTGATTTAAACTCAACAGAGTTTGATCATTTTCATACTCGTGACTGCCACCTCTGGCCGTTCGCGTAACTGCAGTCTCCATGTTAAGCCGGTGAATGACTGCTGACTCGGCCACGCAACATGCAACTTTCTAGTGACGGTGCAGGCTTATAGCGGCAATTGAGTGGGATAGGTGTGGGCTCACAGTACAGCGCGGGACATTGCTGGAGCATGTAGGGGGTGGAAAATGTATTATTTTTTTAATTTTAACTTCCGTAGAGTCCCTTTAATAAATAAATGCCAGAAGGCACATATGTGACACCAGATAAATTCATTGATAAAAGACTCAAATAATGTGCCACTATTTGTAAAAAGTTTGCATAGTACATTGCATAGTCATAAATACGTCAAAAGCTATCAGTTTCCTTTCTTATATTCATCAGCGCAGACGGAAAGGCGTTCCGGTCGAAGGTGGAGCTTCAGGCGTACTTCCAAAGAGTGGGAGATACGACCACCGACCCCAATGACTTTGACTTCACGGTAACAGGAAGAGGAAGCCCATCACGGAGGGAGAAACGGCCTCCAAAGAAACCTAAAGCAGTCAAGCCAGCTGCGAGAGGCAGAGGCAGGCCTAAAGGTACTAGTTTATTATTATTTACAATAAAAAAAATATCATAATAATAAAAGGTTTCTCATGTGAAGATCTGTGTGGAGTTTACATCTTCCCTCTATGTCGGGTTACATTTCTGACATCATCTTGTAATAAGTTAATCACCTGGCTAGATACTTCTACAAGGATTCTGGCTCATATCAGACATGTCCACCATCATTACAAAGCAATCATAAGGTTTGGTTGGCTTACTGTGATGTGTACAAATATATATTTTCTCTAGGAAGTGGTAAAATGCGTCAGGCCACTGAGGGTGTGGCCATGAAGCGTGTGGTGGAGAAAACTCCAGGGAAACTCCTGGTGAAAATGCCATATGGAAAAGAACCAGCCACACCGAGCACGTCTGCTGCTTCAAAGGTGAGCAATTTAAATTTAAATTGTTAGAACCTGAACTCAATGTGCTGTTGTATGTTCTCTGTGGGACTGTGTAGATGTCTTAAGCAGTCCCTTCAGGATTTTGCTGGCAATATTTATGCTTAAGTTGTGGGGTTCTGGAGAAGTTGCAGTGATGCACTGATTTTGCACAATTGAATTGTATTGCTTTAGTTGCTTTTGCAACATCTCAAAATCTTAAGGGTCTTCCCTTGGTTCCTTTTAAAGAAGGAATGTCTGATGAAGGGCCAAGACGCCCGAAACGTCACTTTGGTGTAAACACTAAATAAATATTTGTGGGAGGCTGGGAGCCAAGTAAGCTGTGCGGACCTTCTTCCCTTGGTTCCTCTCATTAACCTAAACTTTCACAGTAGGCTCCAGCTAGATACTCCTGGACAGGAGCCCAGTTTAACCTCTTAAGCCCTAGGCCTATTTCTCCAAAAGTCATTTCTTTACATCATAGGTGTACATGGCTAATCTTGGTGTCCACACATTTGGTAGAGCTTAGAGATGACGATGGAAGTGAAATAAAAATAATAGATGTTGTTTGACAATAAAATGAGGTTGCCATGGGTTTGAATGAATTTACGCCTGAAAAAAACACACACATTTTCCCACAAAAAGGCCTTTCTCCTCCCTGTGGTGGAGCAAATAACAACAGAAATGGATAATCCCACATCAGCTGTCACTAATTTGCAATTTTGGAATATTTTGCTGCATAAAACACATACGTTAGTAACCGAGAGTCCCCGTTTTTTTTAAGAGGTTAAATGTGTGTGGCACAGATTGATCCTATGTGGCATTGCATGATGGGTCAAATGTACAGATAAAATTTCCCAGAAGGTCATCAAAGTTTATATTATCTCAATATTTTTTCTGTTACTTTCTCCAGGCAACGCATCCTGCCACAGCCCCAGCTAAAAAACGTCCAGGTAGGAAACGAAAAGCAGAACAGGCTCTCTCTCCTCCTCCTCCTCAAAGTGCTCCTAAGAAACGAGGGAGAAAACCAGCCTCTGCGTTAGCCACATCTACTGTAGCCACAACCCCCCACTCCTCTGGACCTTCCCCCAGCACATCCTCCTCTGCTGGAAGTTACGCTACCGCCGCCATTTTAGCTGTTGAAGCTAAACGCAGGGCAGCAAAGGAATCTTCCACAAAACCTGCTGTCCAAGAAACATTGCCAATCAAAAAACGCAAAACCAGAGAGACTATGGAGGAGATGGAGAGTGTGTCTCCTCTGGGGACAAGTACAGAGATGGAGAAGAAACCTTCTATGCCATTACAGAGCAGTACTGAAGGGGAATCTACATCAACAATGCAGACGTCTGGGCAAAGCCATTCACAAAAAATAAGTTCAGAGAAAAGCCACTCCCACAAACATAAACCACATAAATGTAAAAAGCACAAGGTGAAAATGGAGACCGAAGAAGTGGGAACCAAGAGAAAGTTTGAACAAGAAAGTAGCAGTAGCATTAGTGGTAGCATTAGCAAGCCAAAACGACACAAACGGAAAGAAAAAACTCCACACAAGCATCACCACCATCACCACCACCATCACCACCATCACAGGCATAAACAAGAGTCTACGACATCAGAGCTGGCTACTACTGCTGCTAATACTACTAAAGAAACCTTGTCAAGTCAGTCAATCAAATCTGAAACTTCCAAAACTGAAGAAAACACAATGTCTAAATTCAAAAGGGAACCACAACAACAAATTTTCGGGCCATCTTCGCAATCACCACCAAGACCCAAGCAAGAACAAGAATCTACTACCAGACTCCAACCAGAAAGTGAATATCGAGCGCAGGCTAAATATCCAAGACTGCAATCACCTCCAACACAGCATCAAAGCCCAAGCCAGTCACATATACAGTCTTCCCAGTCACGTTTGCAAACAAGTAAGCAAATCCCAACTCAAACCTCAATGCAATCAGAAAGTCCCAGTCAATCAAAAGAACAGTCAAAAGACTTGCCACCTCCTACTAAGCAACAAAGAACGCAGTCTCAAAGTTCCAGTCTACAACCACGGCCTAGTTGTCCAATTCCAACCTTGCAGTCGCCTCCTAGTAAGCAAGTTTTTACTCTGTCAACAGTGCAAACACAGAAAAAGTCCCAAAGTTCATCCTCCTCTTCACCTCCTCTAAAACATGTTAAAATCCAAGGAAAACCACAAAGTCCACAAGTTCCATCTAGTCAAACACAGCAAAGAAGTCCAAGCCAAATTGATCCATCACCTGAATCTCCTTCAGGGAAACGTATCCAAATGCAAAGTCCACCACAAAGTCCAACTCATCCAAGTTCACCATCCTCCTTTAAGCATGTTCAAGTACAAGCTAAATTAGCGCCTCAAAACCCCACACAAGATCAACTATCACAAGAATGTCGAAAACCGCAATCCCCATGTTCTAAAGTTGAAATAACACATTCTAAACAACAGCTGAGTCAATCAACTGGTCAGCCTCCTAGTCCATCTAATGCTGATCTAAGTAGCCAAACATCTACAACTCAAACAGAACAGAAATTGCAGCATCAAAACTCAACTCAAGACCAGTCTACAACCTCCCAGTTGATTCCTACTAAACAAACAACTCAAGTAAGGCCACAAAGTCAGCCCACCAGTCAGTCTCTAACGCAATCTATTCATTCAAGTACGCAATTGCCACCTAATAAACATAGTACAATTCAAACTGCACAGCAAGTGTTGCATGAAAGCTCAACTGAAGTTCAGTCTACAACCTCCCCATCAATTCCTACTAAACAAACAACTCAAGTAAGGCCACAAAGTCAGCCCACCAGTCAGTCTCCAACGCTATCTATTCATCCAAGTTGCCAATCGCCACTTGGCAGACAAAGTACAACTCAAATAGGACAGCACTCACACCATCTCAGCTCAACTAAAGCGCAGTCTACAACCTCCCAGTCAGTTTCTTCAAAGCAAACGTCTCAAGCAAGGCCACAAAGTCAACCCACTGGTCAATCTATTCTTCCAAGTACCCAATCACCAGCTGGTAGACAAAGTACAACACAAACAGGACCGCAATCTCAGCATTTCAGCCCAACTCAAACGCAGTCTACAGCAGCCAAGTCAATTCCTTTGAAGCAAACAACTCAAGCAAGACCACAGAGCCAGTCCACTGTTCAGCCTCCAGTACAATCTATCTATCCAAGCTCTCAATTGCCCCCTGTTAGACAAAGTACATCTCAAACGGGGCAGCAAATACAGCAATTCAGCTCAAATCAAGTGCAGTCTACAGCCTCCCAGTCATTTCCTACTAAACAAACAACTCAAGCAAGGCCACAAAGTCAGCCCACCAGTCCGTCTCCAACACAATCTATTCATCCAAGTTGCCAATCACCACTTGGCAGACAAAGTACAACTCAAATAGGACAGCACTCACACCATCTCAGCTCAACTCAAGCGCAGTCTACAACCTTCCAGTCAGTGTCTACAAAGCAATCGCCTCAAGTAAGGCCACAAAGTCAACCCACTGGTCAGCCGCCAATGCAGTCTATTTATCCAAGTATCCAATCTTCACCTGGTAGACAAAGTACAACTCAAATAGGACAGCAAACACCGACCATAAGCTCAACTCAAGATCAGTCTACAATCTCTCAGTCAATTCCTACTAAACAAACAACTCAAGCAAGGCCACAATTTCAGTCCACTGGTCAGCCCCTAAAGCAATCTGTTCATCCAAGTTGCCAATCGCCACCTGGTAGACTAACTGCAACTCAAATAGGACAGCCATCACAGCATCAAAGCTCAACTCAAGTTCACTCCATTTCAACTTCTCAGTCAGTTTCCACGAAGCAAACAACTCAAGCAAGATCACAAAGTCAATCAACAGGGCAGCCACCAACCCAAACCGTTTATACAACTTCCCAGTCTTCCTCAAGTCGACAACTACAACCTCAAATTAAACGTGACGCCCCGACCAGTCCACCATCGCAACAGAGTAGGCATGCATTATCTCACCAACGGCCACCACAGCATATTCAAAATCTCACTCATTTGCCAGTTCATTCCGCCCATTTGGCTTCAAGTAAACAAGTACATAGTCAAGTAAAAATGCAACCTCAAAGTCCTACCCAAGTCCAGCCTAAGTATCCAGTTAAAAATGTTTCCATGCAGTCTCAATTTTCAGGCCAAATGCAAGCTCAGTCAGTGCTTCAAAGTTCTCCAAGTAAGCATACAGCTACGCTACAAAGGCCTCAGAGTCAAGTCCCATCCAGTCAGCAATCACCTACCAAGCATGTTTCTATCCAACCTAAAGTGCAACCGCCATCCCAATACTCCACACAGATTCACACTATGCATGCAAGTCTGCAATCTCCTATAAGCAGGCATGTTCCCATACAACCAAGACCGCCTTCATCACAAAGTTCAAGTCACACGCAAGCCGCCTCTCAAAAATTGCAATCCGATAGCACTCAAGTACAGCAGAGAACGCAGATTCATTCACAAATGCATTTTCAGTCTTCATCTTTGTCCCATGTTTTACCATCTCAGACAAGACATGCACCAATTCAAAGTCCATCTCCAGGAACATCACAGAGTTCAAGTCAACAAAGGCCCATTTCTCAATTGCAAAGTCAACTGAAGTCACCAGTTGTACAGCCTCAAGCCCAAACTAGACCTACAACAACTCAACATCAAATTTTACCGAGACCATTGAATCAACAAGAAAAATCTCAAAATCAGCATCAAATTCAACAAAGGCCATCAACACAAGTACTAAGACCACCAGAATTACAAGTTCGATCATCAAACCAGGGACACATTCAGTCAAGAATTTCTGCCCAAACACATGGAACAATAGGTCAGACAGTTACGCAAGTCCAACCTAGAGTCTCTACCCAGCAAAGTAAACCATCGTATCCGTCTCAACAAGCTAGAATGTCTTTGCAGTCGCAATCTAGTCCCGCAACACAGTCCCAAACAAAGAAAGGTTTACAATCACAACTTCAACATTCCCAGCCAACATCATCCAGATGCCCTGCCACATCTGTACAGCAAACCCAAGTGCAGACACATAGCCAGGTGCAATCACAAGCACGAGTACCATCCCAGGTGTCGCCACAGTCGCCCAGAACGCCAACAGAAATTCACCAATCACAAATCCACGCCTTGTCTCGGACTTTTGCCCAAACTGTGCAGCAGCAATCGTTGTCTCGGACCTTAATGCCGACTCAAGCCTCGCCAAATCTTCAACAACACTTGCTATCTCAAAGCAGACTGGCAACGTCCCAATCACAATACCTGACTGAGCAAATGCAACTGCAGAGAGCAACGCAAGCCCAAACACAAATCGCAAGGGCCCCGATACAGCACTTGGCACCGCACAGATCGTCACTAAACATCGAGAGGTCGAATTTGGTGCAAGGGCAGGCAAATCCAAGCGATCAGCCGCAAGATTTGAGCACCACGCGGCCACGAAATCGAGAAGAACGTGTGAAGTTGGAGGGCAGAGAGACGTCAGGAGGTGAAAGAGGAACGAATAACACAGGACCTGGTGTGAGCAACAGGATACGAGCCGAATCGGAAGCAGCTGGAGAGGGCAGGGAGATCAGAGACATTGTGACCCAGTCAGCAGTGCCTTGCCCCAGCCGTGACGATTCTGTGGAGTCCCGGACTGTGGTTAGTGAAAGGGTCAGTTGATTAGACAATATAAGGTTTGTGGATTACTGCAAAAAGGAATATCTACATATTAAAACGACTTGAATCAGAATATACATTTCTAATTTGAGTAGTTTTAACAAGTTTAGATACACATGAAGCGATGTTGATTGCTAACTGAAAACCTTCAAGGCAAATGTCGCTTCCTACTAAGCTACTGGTGTCCTTAAC
Organism: Lesueurigobius sanzi; assembly: GCA_900303255.1. NCBI lineage: Eukaryota > Metazoa > Chordata > Actinopteri > Gobiiformes > Gobiidae > Lesueurigobius > Lesueurigobius sanzi. The sequence continues at coordinate 3,142 of OMNZ01035919.1, read as the reverse complement.
CCACGGCCAAAATCATCCCGTGTACCTGGCTTTATGTGTAACTAATCATTCGTCAAAATTACTCAAATTAAATTAAATATATATATATTTAAGTCATTTTAACTAATGTACAGCAAAGTATTCCTTTTTTGGGAGTAATCTGAGCAATCGTCAAGAGAAGGTTTACTGTTTTTACACTGTTTTTGGATTGTAAGGATTCATCGCACAAAGTCAGTTGGATTGTCGTAGCTTCATTGACAATGTTTGGGTCAAAAACACTTGGAGTTAATTCGAACTTGGATGAGCTTTCGACAATGAAGATGAGTCTTCTTTTTTTTAGGAAAACTGGACTAAAAGACTGAAAAAATGCTATAAAAAGTGTATATATATTCTCATAAGGCAGCTGTTATGTCCCGCTAGTTTATGTGGGGATGGGGGGTAGTAGTACGCTTAACAATACTCTGCTTCCAGAAATAACATAACCCGTTTTTACTTGGTATACTGATCTCTATTCCAGATTTAAAGCAGAACGCAGTAGCTTGTTCTTTGGGTTACACTGACAAACCTGCAGTACCAGGAAACATAAAAAAAAAAAGTCCAGATATTCCCACTTCCACATTCAGTCCGATATTGTATGGATGTATGTTTGTTTGTATGTATGTTTGTTTGTATGCATGTATGGATGGATGTCTTTCTTTGTTTTCTACCTGAGACCTCAGCCTAATGCCTTCGCCCCTGACTCAGTAGGAGAGGCTGCAGGATGCTTTAATCACAACAATCTATTTAGAGAAAAAGTTACTGGGTTCTGCTTTAATGGTAATGACTAGCGGTCCTTTACTGTCTGTGCAGCTGGTTGTACTTCTAATTTAAGTGTCGCACCTTCAACACGGCTTCTCTGTAATATTCAACTGACTGACTGCCCCTGTACACAGTCTGTTGGTGATATGGGGCTGTTTGCACGTTCAACTGTGTAGTTACCGTTGGTCAACTCATTTCACATTAAAAAACAAACGACAAAACTGTAACACTTGAATATTATTCAAGATCTGGTTCAGGCATTTTGTGAAAATAGAAGGCATCTTGTTGAAATAGATTTTAGTTAAAACAACATGAAATAATATATTATTTTTTACGGGTGATGCATGTCATACAATCCCCACTCCTTACGGGACCTTTTTGTGTGGAGTTTGCATGTTCTACTTGTGCCTGGGAAGGGTTCAACCCTTTCCTTCACCAACCTATAATCCAAAACGTGCACAATTACTCTTTAGCTCTAAATTCACGCTTAGAAGGATGGATAAAATGCTAAGGAAAATACATTATATGCTCCATCTTATACATCTTGTATAAGATGGAGTATAATTATTGTATAGGATGTACTCCATACTATAAGTTCCAGCTTGTAGTAGAGCATCTACAAAACAGAGATGTCCTACTGACTGGGGCCTCTGCTGTTCTTCTTTGATGCCTTTTGCTACATTTAGATGAGAAACTAAAATCTATTTCACTAAGTTGCCTTTTCACTGCATCTAGATCCACTATAACTCCTGTTGATAATGTCAGAGTACAGTTTTAAAACAAGCTTCCCAAGTTTCAGACCAAATCTCTATAGTCAGGTTTTTGTAAACTCCGGTTTGTTCTTCCGTTTCAGCGAGGTGTGTCCTTCCACGTTTAAATTTGTTTCCAAAGAATACACTATCACCTTGTTCAGTAGCCTTTTAAGTTTGCTTTGAAAACATGTAGAATTAGACATTTTGATCACCTTTATTTCAATTTTACACCACAGAGACGCAAAGAGAACGAGGCAAAATGTACATAGTAAATGCCAAGAAGAAACATTTAATTCCCTTTTTAAAATCTGATTCCAGATCCAAATGAGCTTTGGTCCTATTGAGAAAAGTGCCACAGAAATGTGTGTGTGTTTTTTTTTTAATATTTCATATTCTTTATTTATTTGAGTGCCATTTTAAAATGCATTGAAGTTTATAATTGAGATTTTCATGTGTTTTACCTGAAAGTATGAAAAATGGTTGTGGTCGAATAATCTGAAGTTACAAAGGCATGAATGCATAAAATGTTCAACATTGACTAAACTATAAATAATGAAGAACTGCATAATTATAAAATAGAAATTGTGCCTTTTGGATGAACCATAATATATTTTTTACATTGTTCAAAACTATTGCTTCCCACATTGTCAGTGACCATGCCTTTTCGTGATTTGCGTCTTTAAAGCTGATTAAGATTGAATGAAAGCACTGAAGCACCTTCTGTAGCACTTTATTACTGATATAGACTCGGACCTTCAAAATAGTATTTCTATATGAACATGCCTATTCGACCACAATCATGTTTCGGTGAATGTATACAAAATGTTGGCCTTGTCCCTTAACACGGCCACATTTTGTGTAACAAAAGAACGAATGCTGCTTTATAGATGAATTGTTTTATTGTATCATGAATTATGCTATGATAACAGACAATGATTTGCTATCGAATTTTGTTGACTAATATCACATGGAATTAGAAAACATTTTCTTTTAATTGATCAGCGTTGTCAGCACATTAGCAACTTTCCAAAAGTCATAGATACCACATTGTGAAATATGAGTGGAACATCAAAATAATCTTTTAGGACAAAGTAGGGCTGCAACAACTTATTGCATCGATCATGATTAATCAATTAATCTACCAAACTAATTCAGCTGGATTTACTAGACAAAAAGAAGCTGCAGTTTCTCTGCCCATCCAGGCAGCTTCTTCAGGACTTGAGGTGGTGGCTGTGACACACTAGTGCATCCTGCTGAGTTCATTTGATTTAGACATTTTTATTAATTTTTCAATTTCAATTTTATATATACAGTACAGGCCAAAAGTTTGGACACACCTTCTCATTCAATGTGTTTTCTTTATTTTCATGACTATTTACATTGTAGATCCTCACTGAAGGCATCAAAACTATTGATGGAATACATGTGGAGTTATGTACTTAACAAAAAAGGTGAAATAACTGAAAACATGTTTTATATTGTAGTTTCTTCAAAATAGCCACCCTTTGCTCTGATTACTGCCTTGCACACTCTTGGCATTCTCTCGATGAGCTTCAAGAAGTAGTCACCTGACATGGTTTCCATTTCACAGGTGTATGTATTCATTCATAGTT
>OMNZ01035915.1:4403-28106 GCA_900303255.1 Lesueurigobius sanzi | reverse complement strand
ACTTCTACTGCATCAGAGGAGAGCAGAGAGAGACCACCTGCAGCACAAGTTTAAGGTACTGGTACTTCTACTGCATCAGAGGGGAGCAGAGAGAGACCTCTCTCTCCTCTCTGTCCTCTCTCTCCTCTTTGTTCTCTTTCTCCTCTCTTCTTTCTCTTTCTCCTTCCTCTCTTTCTTTTTCTCTCTCCTTCCTCTCTCTCCCTCTCTCCTTCCTCTGTCTCTCTTCGTTCTCTTTCTCCTTCCTCTCTTTCTTTTTCTCTCTCCTTTCCCTCTCTCTCTCTCTCCTTCTGCTCTCTCTCTATTCCTTTGGTATTTGAAAAGTAACTGTATTCAAAATACCCTTAAACGAGAGAGTATTTGTACCTGAATACAGTTACTCTAAATGAGTATTCTGAATACGTATTTTAAATACATGTATTTAGTTACTCCCCAACACTGTATATCTCTATCTTAAATGTGCAGGACTAAACAGAGTCTAAATCAGGTCTAAATCGGGTCTAAACCAGGACTACACCAAACCAAGCTTAGACCAAACCAGGACTAAACCAGGACTAAACATGGTGTAAATGAGTAAACCACTAAATCAAGTCTAAACCAGGACTACACCAGTTCATCAGAGAGGTCACTTGGAAAATAAAATACTTTTAACCCAATTTTAACAATGTAGTGAAGTAGAAAGTACAGATACAGGCTCTTAAGTATAGTGAAGTAAAGGTAAAGTACTTTCCACCACTGATTTTTAACCCATGTACTTTGTAGTGCAATCAGTTTTGCTTCCTAAATCGAGAGCAGCAAAAATCCAGAGAAATCACTGACCTTTATTTGAATTATTGATGTGCAGTAAAATTTAAAATCTATCTTATTTTTATTATTTATTTCAAAACCTTTTTGTATGTTTTAGGGCCTGGGAAGAAGCGAGCAAGGGGCCACAGACAACATCAAAGTCAAAGTAAAAAATGACAGCTATGGTCTTGGAGCCAACGCCAGTCATGAGGTAATCTTTTCATGCCATTTATTTAATCATGTTTGAGCAGGCCATAAAAGGTTAATATTTGTGTTATGTGCAAGAGTGGTACAGTTCAGTCAATATTTGATATAGAGAGATACTGTATTTTCTGGACTATAAGTCGCTCCGGTGTATAAATCGCACCTGCCACAAAATGCACAATGAAGAAGGAAAAAACATACAAGTTGCACTGGACTATAAGTCACATTTTTTGGGGTAGATTTATTTTACAAAATCCAAGACCAAGAACAGACACTTCATCTTGAAAGGCAAGTTATAATAAAAACAATAGAATAGAGAACAACTGGCTGAATAAGTGTACGGTATGCTAACGTAACAGTGCATAAACAACAAACTGAATATGTGTCTTGTACGTTAACATTATATTAACAGTTGTTCAGATAACTGTCGCACCAGAGTATAAGTTGCAAGAAACAGAGAAATGGTGTGACTTGTAGTCTGGAAAATACAGTAAATGTTTATTTTTTTTAAGTTATCACACATTACCAATGCAATCAGTAATATTTCAGAGGTATATATTATTGTAGCAATCACCTAAGCTGAGGTAAGCTGAGGTAACCAGAGAAGAGAGGACAGTACAGGAGTAATAGAGTAATGAGTTTATTACTATAGGTATGGTAATAGATGTATGCACTGGTATTGTTTCACTATCTGCTGTCTAATCTAACAATTTGTGTTAACAGGATAGCTGGATCTCCCACCAGGATGATTTCAATGAACTTTTAGCTCAGCTGAACACTTGTCATGGTCAAAGCAGCAGTAATGGTACAGTATTAATGTTGTTTTACTCGTTGCCATTAGAGGGCGCCATAGTGTCACATAAAGAAAGTTGTTCTTATCATGATTATGCCAAACCATAAAACCATTTTAGAGTTTCCTTTTTTGAATTATATATTTTTATTATTTCTTTTGGTTAAGAATGTCCTCCAGAGGAGCTGAAGGGGTTTAGCCTGGAAGAAAAGTCCAAAACGGCTAAAAAGAGGGTCCATTATATGAAGTTCACTAAAGGTGAGTTGACCTGCCAACTGTGGTTTTCTCCCTAAATGTCCATCACATGAATTACCTGGAAATCCTTCCACTGATTTAAGATGATCACATCTATACTTAATGCAGACACCCCTTTTATCACATATTCAAAGCCTTGGCACTGACCTGAGACTTCGCCAGCATGTGCCGGGTCACGGAGCCCCGTCAGTGCCAGGGAGGATTTTCATAAGTCGTCTTGTATTTTCATTAGTTTACAAGTCAGGAAGTTAATATGTGGTGGTCAAGGCCAGTGTGCTGACTGATATGTTCAGGAATTTTGTGTTGGGTCTACAGATCTTGGGTTTAATAAGTAGCTGTGCATTTATTAATGTTGAGTCACTTTACTTGCATAGAATTCTTTGTTTACTAAACAAAATGCTTTATAACCAGTACAACCACCGACAAACACTCTACATACCATTATATTAGCTACAACAATCGGGATACACCCGGGTCAATGAGCAGTACATCAATTCCTATTGTGAAGAGCACAAACAGAAACACGTAGTAAATTATATGACCACTTTTAGGCGAGAACATGTGTACAAAGACTGTTCATAAGATTCACCTTCAGCTGAAGTTTGTCATTCAGCTATCTCTTCCCCTTTTCTGTTTGGGATCTGGCTTAATAGTTTACAAAACCCTGATAGAATTGACAAGCGACTTTGGCCCGTTAATATTTTTATACTGAAATTAAGAAAAATGTATATCTTGATATTTAGGGGGACCTTCTCGTTGAGGGTGATCAGGAATATTTCACTGTCACAGAAACACTAACAAAAATGAGCCTGCAAGTTCATGAAATAGATACAAAGGAGTGAAATATTGTTCCAAATTTTCGTGCCTTGAGATGATTATCAACTTTCCTCATGGTAAAAAGAAACTCAAGTTGTTGCCTCAGTCTTGTCATTGTAATCCAATATCTAACTTTGTTTTACACGGTGCAATTACGCTGTTATGCAGGTAACTCGATACGTCGACTTGTCACTGGCTGTTGTCATGGTCATTGTAGGATGAGAACATATTTCCTTTGCCGTTTAAAAAGTTCTGCTACTTTAAAACTTTCCAATGTTCCTTAAAAACATTGAACACAATCTAAAACTATTTATTGACCGATCAGTTTAAGTGTAGTAGTGCTTATCTCTGCCTTGTACAAATAGTTTCACAGTTGACATAGCGTCACTGTCCAGCGTGTGTTATGGATTGGCATAGTGACCAGTTACCGTAGAGTCCTCTCAGTGCAGCCTGTTTGCGTGTTTTGATGGACTGCCCAGATACCGGCTCGTCTCTTTGTAGCCGTTGCCAGGTTAGGCTTAGTAATAGCGTTACCGTTAAGCTTGTTACCTGAGAAGTTGAGAAAGTTGACGGTATCAGTTCAGTGTGGACTCAAAGGCCAAGTACTTGGCTGGGGTTGTTGACTACAGCCACTGGGACTGATCCTTATTAGGGCTGTGTTTTTAATAAAAGTTAAATCAAATGTACACTGTGATCTCTCGTCTTAATCAGCCGTGTCTTTTAATCGACAGGGAGTTTTGGAAGGAACAAAAAAGTGCCACAGTGGAATAAATGCATTTGTTTTTGTTATGTAAAGTTATTTCATAATCCATCTCGTCTGTGTTCATACTAAAAGCTATATTGTACTTATCAGGGTTTCCACGTGGCATTAAAAAGCATTAAAAGTCATTAACTTAATTGTGTCAAAAATACGGCCTTAAATGTCATTAAAAAGCATTAAATGGAATTCAAACTGGCATTAAATCAGATGTTCTTGAAAAATAAAGACATTGGTCAACTAGTTTTACTGCAAAAGTTTGGCAAAAATCCAAAAATAGGGTCTAGACTGCTGTTTGGGAAGAAATGATACACTATTTCTGTTCAAAGGTTGTCAGTTGTATCAAAATTTGCATTGAATATGGAAATTAATACTAATTACGCACCAATTTGTGGCGATTCTGGCATTAAAAATGTAGTGTTTGGACATTAAAAAGCATTAATTTGACTTGCTGATACCGGTATAAACCCTGACTTATACTAACAATAAAATTTAATGGAAAAAATAATAAATATGTATATAATGTGAGCAAAAACTGAGCCCTAGACTCTTATCGTACTGAATTGAGTATTTCAGCCACTGCTCAGAGAATCACCTTGTTGGTAAAGAAGTGGCATCACTGTCTCTCCTCATCATCAAAGCACGACTTGGTCTTCTCAGTTAACTTGTACTAATCTCTTAAATCCTTTTTCTGATGTATGCTTTGGGTTTGAAGGGTTTAGCTTTCATCTTCATATACAGTTGTGCTCATAAGTTTACATTCCCTTTTAATCTTTTGGCCATTTTTCATAGAATTTGAATGATGACACAAAAACAATTTTTCCACTCATGGTTAGTGATTGTGCGAAGCAATTTATTGTCAAAGAACTGGATTTACTCTTTTGAAATCATAATGAAACAAACTATTCAAATGTCCCTGATCTAACGTTTACATGACCTTCAACAACTGCCAGGATAATGTTCAGGAGCAAAGAAAAACTCACTTCAGCTGAAATACAGGACTCTGACTAAATTGTTTGTTTCAAGATGCACAGTATGTAAACTTTTGATCCGGGACATTTGACTAGTTTCTAGTTGAAAAGCATAAACAAACAGGTTTTTTTTGACAATAAATGGCTTCACGCAACCTCTAACCATGAGTGAAATAAAGGCTTTTGTCTCATCATTCATATCTAATGAAATGCACATGTTTACATACTCTGATATTCTGCCAGGGGATGTAAACATTTGGCCACAACTGTATAATGTTCTGCTGTGGCCATTTGGGGTCACGGTGCAAAGGCAATAGCACAGGTTGGCTGTGCGCATAGAAACTTTTTATTGATCTCCTCATCAGGGCAGGCTCATGCTGACAGAGCTGAGGATGGATCGTCTTTGTTTGTGGGGAAAGGCACCAAAACCTCCACAGCATTGGTGCGGCCCGCGGTTTTAACCAGTAACCTACATTTAATTGCTGCCTCCATCTATCACCTGTCACAGCGGAGAGAAACCACAGCGCAACGTCATTGGCGCTTTGTGGTTGCTCTTGCTTTTGTGTCTTTAAGGTTATAACCAACTTTGAAAATGCATCTTTACCATTTTAGACTCCATTTAGATAGAGATGTTGCTTTTAATATGTATTGTATTATTGCAAAGCTTTTTCCTTCAACTTTCTTTTTGGATTTAATCTTCACCTCTTGGGTACAGTGATTTCTCTCCTAATATTATGCAAATGTTATTGTTTTAGTTATTTCAGTTACATGTAGATAACGTTATTGTTAAAGGGAACATTCACACCAGGTTAAACTTTGCTTTTGCCAATAGGTCAGTAACAGTCCCATTCATTTCGGATTTCTGCACATTTTGTTGTTACTTCTTCGACATGTCTTGGGAGTGACTTTCAAAGGCAGGACAAGGGTAGATGGAGATTTAAAGCAATAAATAACCAAACGTTATCAGGGTCGCGCTGAAGGAAGAGGATGCAGCTGTGCGAACAGGACCAGGCTTTAGATAGAGGCCCGTGTTCTTCAGGAGTCTTTGAGGGCTGCCCTGAAAACGGGACTCCGGAGGTGTGCAGTGGCCGACCAGCCAGAAGTTTATTTTTCTTTATCGGTTTTTGTCCTTGTGTCAGAAGCAAACCACCCAAAAAATACAAACTTTAAATTTAATATCTACTTCCACAGATGACGAAAATATTACTAATAGTATCATAAAGCATTTTCTATACAACAACCGGACTAACAGTTGTGTATTTCATGTTGTAGGAAAGGACCTCTCTTCCAGAAGTGAAAAAGATCTCAACTGTATTTTCGGAAAAAGGGGTCAATCTTCCAAGGACCAAGAACAGGTGAGGAGAAAAAAAAAGTATAATTCCCTTGATTTATTGTGATCGTTTATCAGAAATGACTTCAGCAGATTGTGTTGTATAATTTTTCTTAGTTGTATTGGGGCAAGCATTTTCATAACACAAGAGATTTTTTGTGACACTGACTCGGTGCCTTCCCTTGACCGAACACATGCATATTTAACTAAGGCTGTAACTAGCAATTATTTAGGTCATCGATTAATTGGACGATTACTTTTACGATTAATCAGTTGGCGGCAAAAGCTGCAAGGAAACTGTAATTTTTTAAAACCTTTTGCCACATGAAGCAAAAGGTGTTGATAGAGTAAACTTAAAGGTAATGTCTGTAGGATGCTCTTTGTACAAGTTTCACATGTCACTCCTCATTTGAAAGCTAAGAACCTGTAAAATTCAGTCTGTATGAGAGAGTCCTCTTTCTGCTCGGATTAGATTATGGTCCGAGATTTATCTCATATTTGGAACAATCAGAGCTAAAATATTTGCAAAAAAAAACTTCTATAACTAATGCCCTTGGAGACGACCTAATTTTTTCACAAAACACAAACTAAGTCTCACTCAGTCAGACAGTCCCAGAAACGATGAATCAGTTACTAAAATAGTTGAACATTTAAATAATTGATTAGTTAACGATTAAACGATGAGTTGTTTCAGCCCTATATTTAACCAGGGTATCCGCTGGGTCTTAAAAAGTCTAAAAAAGCCAATCCAAAATTAAGGCCTCAAAAAGTCTAAAATTCTGCCTTTTTTGTTTAAACTTGAATGGTTAGCATGTTAAAATGCCTAAGTTCTTAAGTTTGTACATCCCGCTGTGGTGTCAGTTTGACTTTTGTGACTGTAATTTTCTTTACATTTCATTTATATTGTGCGTTTAAAAATGGGTCTTATTTTTGAGATTTTGTGGTCTTAAAATGTCTTAAATTTGACTTCTCCACCGCTGCAGATGCCCTGTTTAACATTGGAATATCATTTAACATTAGATCCGTGCGCCTTGTGTCTATTGAACACACACCGACTGCTGGCCACATACAACACACTGTAATGTACAACATGCCGTGTTCAAATTTCTCATGTGACGAAACCATTTTGTTTAAAGTTGTGTTGGGGTTTATTCTGAGATTATTTAGCATTCTTCTAATCAATCAGGCTCAGAACACAGACGTCTGTGTTCTGGCTCATCTCTGTCCTGGTAATGAGTGTCTGGTGCTGACGCTGCCATCGCTCTGGCTGCTCAGTGGCCTATGGCTCTAGATTAGCCTTGTCACAGTGTGCTGCTAAACATTGCCAACAGGCCACTGATGGTGGCAGGAGCATCTAAATCCAGTTAAAGGATTTGGCCCCTTCTACTCTCCTCCTCACTTTTCTCTTCTCCACTTCTGCCTAGGAGCGCTCATATCAAGTTTGGTCTGCCAGCAGCATTATCAAAGGCCAGGCCAAATTGGAGATGTTGCGAAAAAGTCAAATGATGACCCTGGCAAAAAAAGTTGTATCTTTTGCTCTGAGTTTGTGGTTACTCACTTCAGCACATCAAACACTAAGGTTTGAACATAAATAAGATCTTAGTTTCTTTGCTATTGGTAGGGCTGCACGATTTTGACAAAAAAAACCTAATTTCCATTTTTCACACAGAAATTGCATTTTAACATTATATATTTATGTTGTTTATTTTTCATGCAGTTCAGTATTGTGTAAACACGATTGGACATTTTTCACAATTTTCTTGGACAAAATTATTGTGATTGACAATGTTATTTATCACAGTAATTATGTGAATATGGATCTGCTTAAGTGATGATGCCAATTATGAAAAAAAAAGATGCTAAGATCACCTAAACGTGGATTCTTTTCATCACGGTTACTAATATTATTGTTTATTGTCACTGCCCTAGTATTGTCAGCGAAATATACTCTTAATGTGGTAGCCTGTGTGTCCAAGACAAATTTCCCCTTGGGGACAAATAAAAGTCTTAAAACTGCTGTTATACATTGCAGTCGTACTCCATTATATTTCAGCTTCATGAAACGCTGGAGACACAAGACAGAAAAAAATCTATTAATCTTGCAGCCCTAGCCGTTGTACACACTGAAAATATTACACACTACATAGTTACACAAATATTACACAAACATAGTTTGTTATATATGCGGTCTACACTGCTCCCAGTGGCATAATGTTATCCCAGAACAACTTGAAAATGGAAAAGTAAAAACTAAAATAAATGCCACCCCATGCAGACAAAGAGCCATATAACCACAATGGCCACTGCTCCCTCGCTGGGCAACATTGTAAACGTAACCAATACACATGGTCTTTTTCATTCCTAATCGTTGGGTTATAGGTTGTTATTTTTCAGTCAGGAGGGACACTATTGACCAATATTGAAAAGCGTGCACACATCCAGTACAATGGCTCCTCTAGAGGGTTTGTGTCGGGGCTGAAGTCTGAGGTGGCAGCACTGAGGCGCTGTGGATGATGCACCAGCCGCTGAAGGCATTGTGCTCCTGTGAGTGCATCTCTGATCTGTGTTTACAGCAGGACACTACTGGGTACATATTGAGCCCATTTTACAGGGCGGGGGCCTTTCTTTGTTGCTTGAGCGGACCGCTAAAAGCAGAGGGAACTAAGCGGGCCATAGTTCTTTGCACTGTTTTGCGCCCAACATTTAGTATGCTGTATGACTCGTCATTGAGGATTTTCTCCTGTGCATTAGAGCAGTGTTTCCCAACCAGAGGTGCGGGAGCCCTGGGGGTACACGAGAGGTTAGCAGGGGGTACTTGGAATAATTTCAGATAAAAAATAAGACGAAAAGATTATTATGGTCCAAGAAAATACATTTTAAAACGTTTATATGTAACATTTTAAAACATTTATATGTAAAGAGTGAGCGTTTGAGAGTATTGACTGGTCTTTTACCTGATAAATTGGAGTTTGTGTCATTCACTTTTGAACTAATCAACAAAACCATTGAAGCCGGAGGGAGCATAAATGAAAGGCACAAGGGTTACATGAGAGAAAAAAGGTTGGGAACCACTGCATTAGAGACTCATACACACTTGCACGCACTATTGCACACGTGTGTAGCTACTTCAAAGATCTTAATAGCTGAAATTATGTGTTTAATATGTTTTACATATGTCACATTTACTGGCCGTCATTTGATGATATAATCAATTTCATCCAGAGGTAATAGTTGGTTGGATTTAGTTGCATCTTGCTTTCCTTTGTGATGTTTACGGTTTATTCAGAGTCACCTGCAAACGTATGTCTAAAGCCATTATTTACTGTGTCCGGTGAGGGTTATGGGGTTGTGGTGGAGCACCTGTCCATCTACAGGCTTCAGTGTGATCCATCACCCATCCCACGCCTGCGAGCCTCCTCCTGCTCCTGCCTCCTCTTGTGCCCCTCAACACAATTACTCACAGCATGACAAACGACAGGCCTTCTCTGCCGAGATATCAAAAAGCCTTGGCCACTTGTAAATGAAGCTCTATGGCAGCCCTGTGCTCCCAGTGCTTATCGGCGGGCGAGCAGTGCCCCTGGCCGTCCTGTGTCCTCCTCTTGTGCCCTCCTCGGGGGGTTTAGTTAAGGGAGGCGCGCACAGGGCCAGCCCAGCTTGATTTATCTCCCCTGCCCCTGCGCCCGGCCACTCAGGCAGGCTGAAAGAGCCGACGAGGCTCCAGCGGGTCTCCACTGGAAAGCCCGGCATTAGCTGAAATAAACCATTCTGCCGCCCAGTGAAAAATGTCCTCTGATTGGCTAATTAATCAGTCAAAGGGGAGCGACGCGACTTGTGACTTAAGGGACCAAAGCGGGCGACCACAGAGGGCCGGCTGATAAATAGACTCCCCGCCGATTCATATATCAACAAAAGTTGGCCATTTTTTAAAGCTGCCGGCTCAGATGAAGGGTAGAAGCGAGGCACAGGTACATTTTCTCACCTATTTTTCTGTTTGTCTGTTTTGCATTATACAAAATAAGCTTTGTAAATAAAGAAATCTTGAGCTGTTAAATTCTCAAATTAAACTCAAACTAACCCAAAATGTCATTATTTGTACTCTTTGTAATCAATGAGAAAAATGCTGAGTGTAATTTGGCGCATGCTTTGTTTTGACGTGTCTGAGCTCCAGTCACTGGGCTGGTATGGTGCACCCCTCTCCGCAGAGGTCGGCCTGACCCTTGCGGCCTCTCCCACTCCCACTCCTGCTCCTCACAAAGGCTCCAGGATTAGGTCTCGTCGGGTGGCACCTGTTGAGGTTTCTCCAACCCACGCACCGTCCACATGAAGGATCACGCGTCAGCCGGACTCCCCCGGTGCCTCTGTCCTGAAGTGTTCGCTGCACAAGGCACACATTTGGTAGATGTCTTCATTAGGCCACAGTCAACCAATGAGCGCTGAAGTCTTCTGATTATACAGATTCAACTTTTATTTTACTACTGTAAAGTTGCAACTCAAATTAAGAAGTTAAAACGGTTATATTTTGTATAATAAACATAGTAATGCCAACTTGAAGTAGTGCAATGGACAAATGATGTGCCACTCTTTGTGACTTTACTTTATATTTAGTACTTTATTAACCCATAAGGTCTTTTCCCAGGACACTGTTTTTAATACAGTGACATGTGAACGGAAAAGAAAATCATTATCTATAGGAAACCTAAGCACATATAATTATTTGTGCTGTGCTTATGCTGATTCTCACATAACGTCTAATTGCCGTGAGTGAAATCCTTTGTCTGTTGACGGGTAAATTTGCTGATGTCACCAAAGCTATCAAGAGTGGCTAAGTGACGCCTCTTGTCTTGTTTCACAACGACTGTACCTCAGTGGCACTGTGGACCAGTGGCGATGCCAGCGGATACTTGCAGATTAGCTCTAGATAAAAAGCGTGACAAAGCTGGAATACAGTGGGTTGTGGTAATTACTGTCTGGACATTTCCAGCCCTCTTGGCTGTTTACAGCCGCCGTATTCCATTTAATCATTGACTTTAATAAATCACAGCAGGGAAAATGATCACTGCTCCCCTCGCTATGGGGTTTGGGCGGGGGAGACCCCTGTACACTTAAGGGCGGCTTTGTCTGCAAGCATTTGCAATGTTGAACAAGTACTGCATGCATAATTCCTTCATTTGTTCTTTATGATAAACGTTCTCACACTGGGCACAAAATGCAATTTTTCAACCCCATTTTTGTGGTTTGCTTTATCCGTACACCAAAGTACCTGCTAATTTAGAAGAGCAGCAGAATAGAGTTGAAGCTTCTTGTGGGGCACACTCTTCCTGCACCTTCATTGTTACTTTATATAGTTCCTGCAGGAGAGGGGCATACGCACATACAGTATTTGCATTGTGGCAGAATTGAGTGGCCAAGTCAATTGTTGGCTTATTTAGCAGAGGAAAGGTATCCACCTGTTTGTCTGTCCACCTACATCAGGCTTATGAAGGATGGGCTGCTGGACTGTGTTCTCATCAGGGAGAGACAGCTGGCTAATCAGGGCCTGATCCATAGACCCCGACTATCGCCAAATTTATTATTGTGGCAGGACAATGAGGGCACACTCAGGCAATTACAGACCCGACCGATATTGGCTAGAAACTATTGAAAGATGAGAAAATATGAATAATGCAAAGAAGCAGTTTTTAAGAAAATAAATGACCAGCTACAGCATTACCAAATGCATGTTGAATAATTATCCAGCGTCTCACTTCACATTATGAAAGTGTGGAAGATGCTCAACGTATGAAGCAAAACATTGAGTATGTGTTAAAATGGCTGAAAAGTTGATTGTGTAGCAGCATTGTTTTGGTGGAGTACATGTTTAGGATTCATTTAGATGAATGTTGTTACACACACGGATTTAAAGCCAAAACCAGTGTAACGGCAGATTACATTTTTTCCTTATCAATATGTGTGAAAAAACTGCTATATGCAATCATTTTCAATGTAGTTTAAAATGGTTTTGGATAAAACTCTTGGACTTGTACAACTTGTGAACTTTCCCATCATGTGACTGCTGGCCTCAATGCGCCTCCTACTAAATGTGTTGGCTTTGGTATCTTGGCATCGGAGCGTTGGCTTTTGACGGTCTAAATTAGCAGAGACAGAACTGGAGAGTCTTGAAGGAGGTAGCCTGTTGAATGTCTTCCTTTTCGTTGGGGCCCTCTGCAGGCCAGGCCCAGCCCCCGCCAGGGAGAGCAGCGCAGGAAGGGCCATATAGCCAGCCAGGCCGCTCCTCGGCTGAAGGAGCCTTATCTCAGAGCTGCACACAGCGCTCACCGTGCATCCTTTTCCTGGTGTTCTGGTCTGAGGAGGAGGAGGAGTGGACATGGCTAGATATAGGTGTGATCTCAGTCGCCTTTTCCCAGCCCTCTCTGCTATGGCTGGGGACTATCTATTTCAGGCATTTTGTAAACAGATTTTGAGCTGTATGACCTTGAACAAGTCCTGAAATAATAAGGGCATTAAATGTTGTTTAAACTTATTTACAATTTAATGTTAATCTGTTCCAACCTCAAGTTCCTCTTAATCGCTACTCAGCCTTAGAAAGCCTGGTTTGTACAGACTCTATGATCATCACATGTGTCTGCATTTAGAAAATGTCCATTCATTATGCAACATTTAATTTAGTCTTGAGTCTTTCAGTGAAGCACAGACTCAGCTGCTCATAATTGTGTTGAGCGTTAACTTGCCTAAGATTTAAATGAAGTTTGATCGGTGTTTCTCAGGATCTTGTTCCTCAGACACTGACTTGAACTGCACCACAGATCTACAGCCGTCTGTAGGTGTTCGACTTGTGCTCAGCGCAGCACTTTGTGCTCCTGGATCAGTCTAATGGAGGTCCCCAGGCGGCTGGACCTGCACAGGGCTCCACACATTTCTCCTGATGAAGATGTTTCTCTCAGTCACTCTTTAACTCTCACTCATTCACCCCTCCCTCTCCAGAGAGTAATTTCACAGGCAGTGCTAAAGTGGCCCCCAGCCATCTTCCCAAATCCCAGTTACAAGTTGTTTGGCGCTGTCAGCTCTGAGCCCTTACCCGCTCTCCCAGGTAGAGGATGCCATTGTGCAGTAACAGGGAGTATAGATTTTCTCTGGGAAGTTGGGAACTTTTTTATATATATATATATAATTGCTGTACACCTCAATAGCTGTGTACTCTTTGTTTGAAGTTGGTCTTTTATATTATGTGTGAGCATGGGTTGAATACTGTTTGATGCACACATTTTCTTTAGATCTGGTTGAAATAATGTTTGTATTTTGGTAAAGAATAAATAAACCCATGCCATTGCATATTGTACACATCCCTAGACTATAGATTAAAACGCTGGAGTGATAGTGTGCCCTTATTGACAAATATTGATTAAGAAAAGCACCTTTTAGTCCATTAAAACTGATGAAGAGCAGTATTTCAGAAACGCCCCAGAGACTTTGAAGAAAACGTGCAAATCCTGAATTGGATCAAAATCGGTAATTGTGAAGGAGAAATCATGAATCCCTCGGCGCGGCTTGTGGAGATGTGTGCAGCCTGTATCCTTTAGCAGCCCATTGGTTAGCCTGTCCATATAAATGATCTTTGAGCACTGTAATGTAAATGTAAAAGCTTAAAGGCCAAACCACAAAGTGACTTGACACCACACCATATTTTCAATTTATCTCTAATCTGTAGGGTTTGAAAAATGCTGTCCACAGTGGTAATACTCAAAGCGCTGGTATTGTTTAGTGCAAATCTCAGGAGGAGGTCTGTATTCTTCTGGACAAATCATTATGCATTGAGTAGACCATTAGGAAAATGAAGACAAATGGAGCGTGGACATGAGGTGACAAATGTACACGGTGCCGAGTTAAAATGTAGATGTTGGGGCTCACGCTTGTAAGCTTTAGCCTTAAGATGAGTGGATAAAGAGATGTGAGATCTGTACAAATCCTATGATAGGATCATTTAGAACAGCCAGCCTGATTTGTTTAACTAGAATAACGGCTAAATGAAGAAATGGGTTTACCGGACTATGCCGCATGGATGGAAAAGACACCCTAAAAAACAAAAAGATCGATCTTGTTCATAAAATAAGACCTGGTTTGCAATCCAAATCACATTAAAATAGCTGACCACACAAAAAGAGAACCATATTTCAGGAATAACATGTCTCTTTATGTTAGACGTGACGAGCTTATTTTGGTGTGATCCTCTAACGCCTATTGTTTGGGCTCATCTTGTTAATCTCCCCGTGACGCTACATGACACTTGTACTCCCACATCTGCCATTGTGCGCCGTTTATTTCTAAACACCAAATCCTCACTGTGTTGTTCTGTTGTGTCCAGGAGAGCAGCAACAGCGATTCTCTGGAAGATAAAGAGGAGACCACGGTTAAAGCCTCCGACGAGCTCGACACGGAGTCCATCGCGAATACCGTGACCAGCGCGCTCAGCATGCAGGAGTACTTCGCACAGCGCATGGCCCGTTTGAAAAGGGCTCCCGGACAGGCCCACAGCTGGGACACGAGCAAGATCACAGACCGGTCCAATGAAAGCAGCCCTGTGCACGGCAACGACAGCAGCAGCAGCAGCACGGACCAGACGAAGAAAAAGAAGAAGAAGAAAGGCAAAAAGGACCAAAGAGCGGCAGATGAGATGACTGAGGAGACATGTGGAGCTGTCGTAGCAGAGGAACACAAAGAATCAGAGCAGGCAAATGCAGGGCAGAAAAAGAAAAAGAGAAAAACAAAGGAAAATGAGCAACCTTTGACCCCAGAGGAGGAAGTGCCTCCACCGAAAAAGAAAAAGAATAAGAAACATAAAAAGGACAGTGAGACTCTAAATGGACATGTGTTGGCTAAAGGTGAGGATGTGCAGCCTGAGGTGAATGAGGTAGAGGCTCACCACGAGGAGGAAGAATGTGTGTTTGTAAAAGACACACAAGCGGAGAAAAAATCCAAAAAGGACAAAAAGAAGAAGAAGAAACAAGCCGAGGCCTCAGAATAAATGCATTACAAGGGGCACATTTTATACTGAACATTTTTCAGTGCCTGGTGACGCGATCCATCATGTAGCTTATGGAGCAGGAGGTTTTTGTCCTATGTATTTGGAAATGAATTGTACAAAACGGTGCTACTGACAAATGGCAGTTTTAATGAAAAAAATAATAATACATGAAATATGGATTTGGAATTTATGAATTATCTTATTCTCAAAATGTGACATTTCATAATGTGCAAATTGATATGACCTGAACCACAAGGATGAATAAAAAAAAAATATATATGAGTCTTTTCTTTTCTGTAGGAAGTATTATGAGCATTACTAAATCATTCCTTTGACTTGACTGATGAAGTCTCATGTCGTAGGAGGTATGACTCAAAAGAGGAAAGGAAACATAGACTGTCTGGGATTCCACACCTAACATTGACACTACCCAACCATTTGGAGATGTAGAAATGTCTGTTCCATCCCTCACAATGTACATTTGCTCATATAATAAAGTAAAAGTTTAGTTGTACTCATTACATCATCGACAATCACTGCCTAATATTTAAACGACTCACTGCCCACAACATATGGGGCCTCATGTCCTACATAAGCAGACTCTGGTCAGTGGCATGAGGTGATGAGGCAGTGTCCCAAAGGCCACAGGACGTGCGGCTCGATGTATCAGTAAAGCATTTGTCTCAAGCACAATCTGTGGCTTCAGGTGCCATATCCTGTTCCTGTGTGGGTCAGTTCTCGTATATCTGGACCTTACTCAATAGTTGTTTATTTAAGATACAGTACTATATTTGATTACATTGCTGTCGATGTGGACATTTCAGAGTCCTGTGTTGATGACCCTGTTTGGTTTGACCTGTCTGTAGCTGTGTTAAGTGTGGGCTATTTCACAGCAGTGATTGCTGTCAACAGGAACTCCTGCACATGCTGTGGGTCCACGAAGGCTGTCATCCACACATGTTCATTTTCATTTTTTATTGTAATTGAATTTCTATTGTTCACAACATTACCAAACCAGTATTAAGAGGGGCAGAAGTGTGCTCTAAATTATTAACCAATTTGTACCTCAGCATGAAAATTAGCCTCCATTTCTGTCAGAGTGATGTGGAAACCTGAAAACAGTTGAGTTGTTACGTTGTACAACAGAACAGGTTAGATTGGTTTGTCTCTTTGTTTTCATTGAGAGAAAAAAAATGCCAAAGTTACAAAATCACAGAGTTAAATTTAGACACAACACAATTGAAAAGAGAAAAAAACTGTGTGCCTTCATGCAGTACTTCAGGCTGAGTAAGTTTTGGGCGGGTTTGTTGTTCCACAGGTTAAAGCTGTGAGTAGTTTTGAAATCTGTGTCTTTTTTTTTTTTTTTTTTCATGGGGCTCGACTCGCATCAAGGAGGAGCGTGCGTCCTGCGGGGTTTCTCCTGGAGCCTGCTCCTCAAATATAAAGCTCCCCCTCACAGAGGAAACATTGAATCAGAGCAGACGAGCGGCTACACGAGCATATGCCTGTTTGTGTGGGTCACCTACACAGCCTCCACTGTCCGTCTGTCAGCGTGGACATAGTTTCACTCAGCAGAAGTTTTCCTTACAGTAAAACTTCCACTCAGTGGCGCGCGTAAAGTTTGGATCAGAGCGCGCGCAGATGGCTGCTCTCATCAGCGCGTACTCCTCGTGGCCCGAGTCATTCGAGTGTCCTCCTGGAGATGGAGATGGGTCCGAGGGACACGGGCCTCACAGGAGCGCGGTCGACAAGGGTCCGGAGCCTCGAATTAGACGACCCATGAACGCCTTCATGGTTTGGGCCAAAGACGAGCGCAAACGACTGGCTGTACAGAACCCGGATTTACACAACGCAGAACTCAGCAAAATGCTCGGTAAAACTTTTAAATGACTATTATTATTACTGTATTTTAATAATAATTATTATTATTGCTATTATTAAAAAAATCTGTTGTTTTATCCAAGCCCGTTTTTTTTTAACGTTTCTCCACTTAATCTATAGAAATAAACAAATAAATTGGTGTATGTGTGTTTAACTTTAAGATATCTGAAGTAATTTTCATCAATTAAAATATGTAACAGTTTTATATAAACTTTTGTCTGTTTTATACAAAAGATTGTACAAAACTAAAACTCAACTAAAAATTATAGCCTAATGATTTGGCATAAATTAAGAGCAGACACTATTTTTAAAACAAATCTTTTAATAGCCAGTTAATTTGTTTAATACAAAAAAATAATAATAATTGAATAGTGTCCTTTTATCTGCCCTTCCTACATTTTCAAACAGCTTCACACTTTTTTGCATCTCTGATAAATGGTATAATTAATGTAATGTGTAATGTAATGTATCCTTACATAATGTGTTGTCAATGTTAAACCTTGTTTTTTTTTTTTTCGGAAACTGCAGGAAAGTCATGGAAGGCCCTGACTCCCCCTCAGAAGAGGCCCTATGTGGAGGAAGCAGAGCGGCTCCGTGTGCAGCACATGCAGGACTATCCCAACTACAAGTACCGTCCTCGCAGGAAGAAGCAGCTCAAGCGCATCTGCAAACGGGTCGACCCGGGCTTCCTGCTGAGTAGCCTGGCTCCAGACCAGAACTCTCTGACAGAGCAGCGGGTCCTGTGCCACCCTCTGGACAAAGAGGATGGACCGGGGGGCTTTGTCGGACCAGGTCCTGTTCTACCCGGGGTCCGGACATTCAGAGATCCAGCCGTTTCTACGAGTGCCAACAGTTGCTTTGACACTTACCCCTACGGCCTGCCTACTCCCCCTGAGATGTCACCATTAGACGCTATGGACCATGAGCATGTTCCCTCGGTTTACTACTCAACGAGCTCTTGCTCCTCTTCCTCAGCCTCGTGTCCTGACGAGCATCAGAACCATATGGGCAGCCCGCCCCCGTACCACACCGACTACTCTCAGCCCCAGATCCATTGCGGCCACATCCCTCATATGTCCCATACTGGCTCAAACACTGGACTCATGCCTGCGCCTCCACTGTCCTACTTCAGCAGCTCTTTCCAAGTCCACCACAGTATCCCTCAAGGACACCTGGGTCAGCTGTCCCCCCCACCAGAGACCACGGGACATCTGGAGACTCTGGACCAGTTGAGCCAAGCTGAGCTCCTCAGTGAGGTGGATCGCAACGAGTTTGACCAGTATTTAAACTCCACAGGGACAGGATTTCATGCTGAGCAGACCAACACCATGACAGTGACGGGACATATTCAGGTAGCATCAGCTGCTACAACTGGTCCCAGCAGCTCCACAGAAACCAGCCTCATCTCCGTGTTGGCGGACGCCACAGCCGCGTACTACAACAACTATAGCATGTCTTAAGCTCAACTGGTGGTCTGTCAAAGACATGAAGACATAAAGAATGAAGAAGCTGAGATTATCTTGTAGCAAATACTGAACTGAGCAATAGGATTGTCTAGAAACACTGGAGGGATGTGAAGCAAAGGACATGGCTGCCTCAGGGATGCAAACACTTGTGTGTCACCTCCAGCTGTCCGCGGAACAATCGTAAAGACTTATTAATGTTGTCCACCTGTAAATGTCTCGACTACTGTTGGCTCCATGGCTGTACATACAACCGCTCCTCCAAAAGCTAACTTAAATGCTTACATGTGTTTGATGCAAATTGTAACACTTACTGATGAATTCATTCTACTGTTCTACTTTTAGTTTTCTGGCTCTTGGGTTTAGATTGAGAGTCCAGTTACCTCAGTTGCTGTAAAATGGTTGAGGTCTAATTGTGTGTGTATAATGTTTGGAAAAGGAGTTTATACTACTCTCTAGTACTTAATATATAAACCATAGCCTCTAAAATGGAAAATAATAATGGCAAATATAGAGTATGTTGATTTAGGTTTGTGAAAGACACTAATTTAAAATAAAGTTCATTTTTACATAAATACAGTTGTTGCTATAGCAATGGCTCCACGCCCAACACATGCTGATGATGCAGCCGTATTGGTCTGTGATTGCACTTCCCTATATGGATCTTAATGTTTGCCTGCTAGCATTTCTCGTTTATTATGAGATGATAACTACTTCACATCCTGGTCAGTGTGGCTAGTCCTTTTAAATGTTTAAGCCAACCATTTCACCCAGTACCTTGTGTGCTTTGCATGTTAAATCTTTCCTTAAAATTCTGCTCTTGATGAACTCTAATCTATCTACCTAAACACACCAATAGGCCATGTCAAACTCCATCTCAAATCTCACTTTTTGTTACAGTGCTGTTATTATTAGTATCATTTTAAGCACCTAGATCCTGCCGAACCCCGGCCTCCTAACCCCTTCCACCACAACAGCCTCCCCTTCTGTCCTGCTGATACTTTAATAATCCTAAATCAAAAATCGCCTAGTGTGCATTTTTGATCTTTTTCATTTACCTGTGATAAAACACCTCTCTCTTCATTGTCAATGTTTTTTTTTTCTTTGTTAAAAGATTCCAAGCTTTTCTCAAATCCAGGAGTCTGGCTGATCTTCCTGCATTTTTTTGGGAATGGTTGAGTCGTGCTTCTTGTGCAGAGGATGCAGCGGAGGAGCAGTGTTTCCTGACTGATAAGAGTGCAGCAGTTCTCCGTCAGGATGTTTGGGCCTGGCTGGGTCCTGCTTTAAAGAGCTGCAGTGAGGGACGGGAACCCGCCGTTCAGCTCACAGCAGGAAGCTCTGCGCGCCTGATTAACATCTGACTCAAGCGGCATTTGTTAAACAGGGCTTCGTCAACCTGTCCAGCCGTACCTTTTTCCACTTTGGGGCCGAAAACGTTATACATTCATTTGGTAGACGACAAAGAATGAGCATTCATCATGTGGCCAAGAAATGCTGTGCTCATTTTGTCAGGGTTACCCCATTACCCTCTATGTCTGCGGGGGTTCAAAACTCAATGGAGGGTCCATTTTAAGGGCGGCCACATTTTGGATGTCGGGGCAGGACGGGTTTGGCCTCAGGCATTTAGCATTGAGAGAATCGTTTTCATGGCCCTAAGTTGTTGGGGTCAGCGCAGCGTTTCTCTGTAGACTCCCCAGATAAAGACTTGATACAATGTCTCACCAAACACCTCGGGGTAGGACATTATGACTTGGGCAAGGGCGATCATCAACAACATATGATCACATCAGCTGACGATACAAAGACTGATACACTATGCTCTAACCTTCCTGAAATTTTTTTTAATAAATCATATTCTTTGCAAAAAAACTCAAGATAAAAATAGGCTATACTTTGCAGATTACATTATCATTTAAATTAAACAAAACAATAATCTACCGTCACAAAACAGTCACTTTGGCATTTGCTGATTTGTCTGAATTGTTAGTTGATTTTTTTGGGAAGTGAGGATCCTTTCCTTTTTCAAAGCTGACTCATCAGCATCAGCCTTTAGTCCCTGTTAACGCCACCACCCCCAGGCCAGCAGGTCTTGTGCTACAGTCTCACCTGAAGCACTCTAAAGACATTTGAAGCCAGCTTTTCCAAAAGGCCATTAGCAGGAAGTCTTTCATTTTCATAAACGGAGTCACGGTCTCCAGATAACACGATTTACTTTATTTGTTAATTTAAGGATAAAGGCTGAACAAACAAAGGCCTTGCGTCCCACTTGTTATTTCTTTCTGATTGCTGCTTGGCCGTGTTCCCGTCTCAGGTCAGGCCGTGGAATGAGTCTGTCAGGTAGTCTGTTATGTTTCCTATTTCCTCCTCTGCAGTCATGTCACTTCCCTGTGCAAACAAACAACTGGACCCATCCAACTCAACACTCACTGTCAAGGTAACAGTGCGGAGGCTGTCCATGCGTGACTGAGCCCGCTCCCACACAGCTGCGTAAAGCATTATCCGTGCGTCTTTAGGCGGGACACCGAGGGTTGGAGGAGGCTGACAGTCTGGTTAGTCCGGTGTCCATTGTGTACTCCGCAAGAAGCCCGCATCCAGTGATGGGGACATTGTTGCTGTGTGACGTTGTTGGGGTTTTAGCTATAGGTCAAGAGGAAGTGGCTGATACATACTACGTGACTATGAAGGAGACAGGACGAGAATGCCCTTTCAGTCTGTGCAGCGGACTTCATCCCACTGCCCGGAAAAGATGCTGTAATTTTTGTTTAAATACAGTTACAGTATAAATGTATAAACATTGTCAAACAGTCTAGTTTTTACATTTATACTTAATTTATTAATTCATACACATTTGTGCTTAAATTCTAAACATGAAGGAATGGGCAGCGGCAGCTACTGAGTGGTGCTATGTCAGTATAAAATGCAAGATGGGTTACTAAATCATAAGTTTCATGATTTGGAATGAACCTTTTGTATGGATGTTGGGGTAGGTGCTTATAAGCTCTTTTGCTTCAGCCTACTCCTTTTGAGCATAATGTTTACTGCTCAAATAAATAAATGAACTAAACTAAACTAAACCTGCACACATGGGCAGTAATAACAATGCATTATACCCTTATTTACATATCGTTACCCTCGTGGCAAAAGTAATATTTTAGGGTTTTGGGGAATACAGAAAACAGAGAGCCCCATAAAGTTGACATAGAGAGAAGATTTGATGGATGATTTTGCCAATGATGCAAAAAGACGCAGCACTTGTGAGATGAATTAGGCAACAAGATATGTAGAAATAATATATAGTTTTATCCCGGTGTACAATAATAACTTAAGAACTCTGAACTTTCACCAAAGCAAACTACTTAGTCCAGAATAACGTGCTCAGAAAAGCATTTTGTCCAGGCATTTCCAGTTGGAGAGTGTCGCAGCAGCATAATAACCTGTTTACAATTTGTTCTTGGCCTCGAATCTGGCCAAAGGAGAAAAAAAAACACACACACACGAGCGTCTCACAGCAAGGGATTATGGGTGCAGCTATTCTTCATCTCATTGTGGCTCAACAACAGGCGGTGCGCGGGGTGGCAGCAGGCGTGTACGGGCCGCGCGAAGAATGGAGCAGACTCGCCGAGGGACAGGTGCCATGTGGCAGAGGATGAGCGGGGACGCAGATGGGGACCCCTGGAAAACTTAGGGGACCGCAGCCGCAGCCAAGGGCCTCCCAGCCGTACCTGTGCTGTGAATGCCGCCGCTACCCGCCGCCGGCACCTGTTCTGTGCAGATACAGCGAGCGGCCGAGGCACGGAGGGAGGCCAGTGCGCCGCCGCTGCCAACCCGCACAAGGAGAAGGCTAGGTTTCCATAAGCACGGCCCGGTTTCCAAGTCGGCACCGCCACCGCAGAACGTGGGGAAAGGATGCACCCTCCAAACTATGTGCAGTCAGATTATCCCAGCTACATAGACTCTGCTCCAGAAGCTTCCAAAACTCTAAATATTATCAAGGACAATTCATGTTTAGTAGAAGTAGGTGGAATCAAACGTTGCAAAGAGTCTGGACAGGATCCTGGTCATATCAGTCCCACAGAGCAACGTGCAGTTCTTATAATATTCTCTTGTATCTTTTGGGAGAGCAGGCAAGTGATGTGAGAAGAACTAGAAACAAAGTGCTCAGGAAGTCAGTACCGCGAAAGTAGTGTTTTGGGGGAAGGTGCTCTTTGGCGTTTGGGGAACAGAGACGAAGAACCAGGGCACTTGTGGGAGGAGTGCCTTGGTTCTTTGTTTTTCTCTTAAATCTCTCAAGTGATTTGCGTAAATAATGTCCTGACGCACCTAAATGAAAAGCAACACAAATTTGTTGGTCTGGACCCCAATATCTGTACTTAATGAGCCTATTCACATGAAACAAAATTGGTGAATTGTATCTACTGTATAAATGTATTATGTTAAATGTATATACAAGTATCTATTGCATTATATTCAATGTCTTTCAAGATTTTTAGATTCAAATTAGTGCACAGTAATAAACGATAAAGTTCAACATTTGTGGATTTTCTGTTTGGTTAAAGCTAGAATGTCATGCACTTTTCGATCTGTTATTTTACCCCTGGGTTGATAACAAGCCATTCCCAGCTCAGATCAGTGCCTCTTTTCCAGCCGTGTTTGCATGCTGCGGCGTTATCTGCTTTGTTTTTGACTGCGGCGCACGGTCCCCAGAGTGGTGTAACTCTTCGCCTCGATGTGGATGTTCCTATTGTGCGTCCTAATTGCAATGTGGTAGTTCCATTTAGGGGACAGAACATCGGTATCTGTTGCGGCCTGTGATTCCTCTCGATAAATATCTAAGCAGAGCCCCCAGATGTGTCCGTCACATGGCACGAAGGAAGATGAAAGCTGCAAACAGGCTTCCATCAACGGATTGTGAACGAAAATAGGAAAAAAAATCACAAAGTCCGAACATAAAAAGTGGATTATTAGATAAGTTCATGTTGGTGGTTTGATACAATGAGCCCACGTGTCGGGCCTTTGTGTCTGTGTGCTTTGTGCTGTCGTCCTGCACTGGCAGAGTTTACTCGCAGAACATCCTGAGCAGCAGACGCACTAATGATTTGGTTGAGTGATGTTATAAGTTTAGTGGTGTGAGAGAGCCCCATTTAACAGCTCCTGTGAAAGACAGACAAAGCAAAGCAGCCAATGGCAGCGCAATCCACTTTCTAATAGTCAGTTATTTTGGCCTATAGAAGTAGTCATTTTGTATTGTAGGTTATACTTTAATGAGGACAAACAAAAGCCAGTTTACTTTTTTACAGATTAACAGGATATAAAATGCTGTATTTCGTCACTATAAATATGATAAAATATAAATGAGAATCCATCACATCTACAGTTGTGGCCAAACGTTTACATCCTCCGGGTCTGTAAACCTTTCCATTTCATAAAATATGAA
>OMNZ01035912.1:5439-15489 GCA_900303255.1 Lesueurigobius sanzi | reverse complement strand
AACCTTCCCTGCAAGCTGAATTCTCACGGTATTTGTGATTTCACAAACACACGAGAATCCATCTTGCCCCGAGCCGCTAAAGTGTTTGAGCCAGGACCACCAGTGGGACTGAGCGACGAGCCGCTAAAGTGTTTGAGTCAGGACCACCAGTGGGACTGAGCGACGAGCCGCTAAAGTGTTTGAGTCAGGACCACCAGTGGGACTGAGCGACGAGCCGCTAAAGTGTTTGAGTCAGGACCACCAGTGGGACTGAGAGACGAGCCGCTAAAGTGTTTGAGTCAGGACCACCAGTGGGACTGAGCCACGAGCCGCTAAAGTGTTTGAGTCAGGACCACCAGTGGGACTGAGCCACGAGCCGCTAAAGTGTTTGAGTCAGGACCACCAGTGGGACTGAGAGACGAGCCGCTAAAGTGTTTGAGTCAGGACCACCAGTGGGACGGAGCGACGAAAGCAGCAGGTGCCGAGCAAAACAAACATTTGTTTCGAAAATAAGGCAGTGTGGGTTAAGGTCCTTCAACCCGCAAACTCGTGCTACAAAAAAAACGCAAAAACCACTCGACAACATTATGATATAAAGCTCAGATCTATCTAACAAACAACTACGAGCGAAACTGGTTTGGAGCGGTCCCAGATTGATATTGTGGAGAACTCAACTACGAGTGCTACACAATGTCTATCTGGCTCTTGCCAGGTTAGTTGTTACCTCAATGTGAAAAGTTATTATTTCCCATATTGTTCTATGGAGAAACGTTTAATCAGTGCCATAATTTCACTCCTTATTGTAAAGAGATCATTCATTTTTAATTTCCAAGTGAATGTTAGGAGAGCAAACTGGCCCAAAACCTGGAGAAAAACGCGTCTCCCCTTTTATAATCATATAAACTTGTCTGTACTTGACAACGATGACGATGATCTGGGATAAATTTGAGAAACGTTCAGTATTTGACTTAATGATTTTTCAGTGTGATTCAAACGACTATATCCTCTCAGTTCAGTTCCTCTGATGAGACGAGTATTTACATGTCTGTTCCTTTTATGCAAATTGTGATGTCGCTATAAAGTTTTTTCTTTATGCTCTGTTTACTTATCCTCCATTGACATACAGTATGCAAATGATGAAACTTGACCTCCTGAGGCCACTGTAGTGCACTTCTCAACACGGCATCTGGATCTAGTTTTAGGATAGTAACTGGATCAATACCTTTCATTAAAACTGGGTTATTGTTTTATTATTGATGCCTTTAGTAACAAAGGGACTACAGCTTGTGTAGTAAGTAAGAGGAAGGAGGAACACACTTTGGTTCTCTAATGTGTAGCCTTTTTATCTGATTAAAACCACAATGTGACTTGACTTAAAATAACAAAGTACATTTTCTGAATACATTCTACAAAAGCAGATTCTAAATGATTTGCTGTTTGATATTGTAAGCTGCTTTTTGTGGTGGATATCCAGCGTTGATCCAGTGTTGTGAAAAGTTTAGAATCCCCTGATGTAGGTCATGTTTAGCTGGTTACAATAACAGCTGCCTTCATGACTCAGTGCTGCCCTCTTGTGTCCACAGTTAAACATGATCATACTGTAGTTCAGTTTATAGCCAACTCAAACTGCTATCGGAAGTTTTCTTTTGTCATAGAGCTGCACAATATTGAAAAATCTTGCGATATCTGTGTGTAATATTGCGGTAAGAACGTTTTACATAGAAATTGTGTCAAAACAAACTCTAAATTGGGACCAAACTGAGGCTAAAATGGAACAGTTTGTGAAAAATGTGTGTCTGAGTCAGATGAAAGAAGGGTGACCACCTCAAATCGTAGCGAACGTGGGACAAGTCATGTGATGCAGTGGGACATACATAAGAAATTAATATTTAAATTAATTTAAAAGCGTTGAACGTTTCCTTTGCTATTCTGGCCAGAAGTCACACATACACAAAGAAATGGGTCAAAATGAAGGCTTTTTCATGCCCCACAACGGCATTTTAATATCTCAAATGAAAAAGTCTATGCGTTTTATCATTTCTAAAAATGTGGAAACCTTAAATTAAGCAGATGAATGGAGTAACATTTGGATTTTTGACAAATTAGACAAAACAATTGTGCAAAACAAACACAAAACACTGCAACGTGACTGAAAATGTCATATAAACATGCTGTGGAAATTGGGAAGTGCTCTGGACCATACTCATATTTTTTAATTAATGTATGGTCTAATACAGCCATTCCCAAACTTGAGTGTCGTGGCCCCCTTATATATCTGAGGATATCTTGGGGGGGGCCCCCGATGATACAAATTCACTCTAATTAATCGAAAATGTCATGGTTTTCCAATACAGTTTTGGCTTAATTTTATACAATACAAGGAAACGGTGACAATACGGTAAATTAGATCATATATTAATAAATTAACAAAGTTCATATAAACTCAATACATTTTGATGTGATTGATTTGTAGACAACCCTTGGAGGCCCCCTGCAGGATCTCTGAGGACCCCCAGACCCCACTTTGGGAACCAGTGGCCGAAAAGATCAAGAAATTTAGATTTGATGGCACAATTTTTAACGACTCAGAAAACTGGATGATTTGTCATTTTCTTTCTAAATCTAACTTAATTGGAAAGGTGGGACATTATCTAAACAGGTGTGAGGTGGAAGAAAGGTCTAAATGGCTGTGCAGTGAGACTAAAAGAAGAAGAAGAGGGACAGATGGTCATTCTGGATGAAAAAATGAAGGGATTTTGCAATATACTGTGGCTTCTAACCTAATATTGTATTTTTGTGATATAGTGTGCTGCCCCATTATGTTGCATGGTAAAAAAAGAAACTATTTTTGCTGCGTTTCTGACTCGCTGCTGCCCCCTTGTGTCCACAGTTTAACCCTGACGACAAGTCTGCGCAGCACCATAACGCCCACCACTGTCTGGAGATCACCGTCAACTGTAGCCCCAACATCGACCACTGCATCATCCGCTCCACGTGCACAGGCAAGACCCAAACAAAGCATGATAGATTACAGTTGAGACCTGTGTGAGGCCTAACGTGTTCCCTTTGGTCCTCCAGTGGGGTCAGCGGTGTGCGTGAGCGGCCAAGGAGCCTGTCCCACCATCAAACACTGCAACATCAGCGACTGTGAAAACGTAGGGCTCTATATCACGGACCACGCACAGGTAACGAGCTCTTTGTTGTCCATGGAAAAGCATCGACAGTCATTACATCTATTGTGCCATAATCAAACTGGTGTTGAGTCTAAATTTCTATGTAAATAATAACATTTAGTCCCTCTCAGAATTATAACAGGGTTTCCGCGGGGCATTAAAAAGCATTAAATTGAATTCAAACTGACGTTAAATCAAAAGTTCTTGGAAAATAATGACTTTGTTCAACTACTTTTACAGCAGAAGTTTGTCAAAAATACAAAAATTAGGGTCTAGACTAGAGTTTTGGCAGAAATTATACACTTTCTATAGAAAATCTCTCAGTTTTATTGAATATGGAAATTCATATTGAATTTGTGGCATTAAAAATGTAGTATTTGGGCATTAAAAAGTATTAAATTTGACTTGTTGCTACCTGTATAAACCCTGTATAAGGTTCTGTCTGTGTTCTGATTTAGGTCTAAAGTTTTGGCTGCTCATTTAACAAAATAAAAATGGCTAAAGCGTTTTTGCTCATACAAGCCTCAAAAAAGCACCAAAGTTTACCAAAAAGTACAAGATTATGTGATTAACTTAACTAATGTTTTGATAAAAATGTTAGATCGAACCTTATAATTCTAAGGGGCAAATTCTCAACAAATTTTAGTAAAAAATACGAAAATTATGGTCTAACAGCAATTTTGTCTGAAATTGTGTTTCATATTTTGCTCACAAGTTGCCATTTACGTCCACTTTTCCTTCTTAATATCAAAATGTCCCCTCATCCCTCTGTTTGATGGAATGTTTGCTAATCTTAGAGGCTTTTTGCATTTGGTAATAATCTCAAACACAACGTCATTATTTTACACTTTTTGAAAATGCTATATTATTAGAAAAAAAAAAATCTGCACTACTTCCTGATTCTGAGTGAACTCAATTAAGCCCCTCCCTCCTCCTGTTCGTTGCTCAGCTGTTGAGAGATAAAAAAAAAAAATAGGGAAAAAACCATGGTGAAGCTATGTCGGATGTTTTTGAAAAGATAAAGCTTTGCCAGAAAAAAAAAAACGTAACTTTTTAGATTTTTCGATTAAATTTGTTTCTATTGAAACCACATAAACTAGCTTCTACTTCTAGCTATTATGAATGTTTTACAGGACCATTTAACACGCACAAGTCTTTCTTTATGCTTCTCCACATTCAAAAATAGATGATGTTTCTGGCACAAAACTCAGCTCAACCTGACTATTAAAAAGCCCCTGACCATTATTCAGATTGATTGACATATTATTTTCTTTGATTTGGACAGACCCCTGAGTAGAAACTAGGGCTGTGTGTTGCAAACAACTTCACGACAACAAGTGTATCCTGGTACAGTGACCATAATACAATACATATTCCAAAGAAACTTATGAAAAATGATCTTATGGCTATGATTGTGTTTTGATACATTCTGAATTAACCATGTGGTCAAACAAGCACATTTAATTCATTTTCTTTTATTTGCGTGTCACGATACAGGTGCCTCCGTACAATAGCCCCTAGTAGAAACCCTGTATTACTTTTGCATACATAACATTTGAGCTCACACGACTAATTGCTCTCCTTGTGTCTGTTCCAGGGCATTTATGAAGACAATGAAATTAGCAACAACGCTTTAGCGGGAATCTGGGTGAAAAACCACGGCAACCCCATCATTAGACGCAACCACATTCACCACGGGCGCGACGTGGGGGTCTTCACGTTCGACCACGGCATGGTACAGCACTCCACAATGTTTTAGCTTATGGGTTTGTACAGTGGGATTGGTAAATTACATAGGGACATGTTATTTACCGATATATTAGCAGATATAGGCAATCAGAGAATATTGGCAACAGATGTGAAAACCATCATGTTAAGATTCACTGTTGTACCTCGTTTGAAAGATTAAATGTCCCCAAATTCAGTCAATACATTCATTTTACAGGCAGAAAAAGCCCCAGATGTGTAGAGTCAATGTTTTGTTTACCTTTTTTAGGGTACCTTTGATATTGTAGGGCACTTGAATGCAACAATTACAAGATGGATAAACAGCTCAAATGCTTAGAGCCATGAGCAAAAGGATGACAGCAATGATTTACAACTACTTTAAATAAATTTGCCTATAACGAAGTGTTTTCAAAATGGACAACTTTATTTCTATGATTGAAGCCTTGCTATAGTAATAAATATTTACCTATAGGCTGTTTGGGAGGTTTAAATAAATTATATTTACAAGAGATTTACTCAGTAATCATAGCGATCTACATATCGGTATCAGACCCCAAAAACCCAGATCAGTCGGGTCCTAATTCATACCTTTCAGAAGACGTTTTCTATTAGAGGACTCTATTTTAGGTGAACTTTTATAACGGGGAAACAAGGAGCAAATTGTGAAGTCCAAACAAATGTAATCAAAGAATGGGTCAAATTTCCCTACGGAGACAATAAAGTTCAACCTTTACCCAACGTCTAAACCAGTGGTGCCCAAAGTGGGGCCCATGGGCCAAATTCGGCCCTCCAAGGGGTTTCATTTGGCCCTCGAGATGGGGCTGGGATTGTAAGGAGTATCTACAGTGCAGAAAGATGATAATTTGGCAATGATTTGCACATGTAAATACATTTATCTGTCAAAGGAGTTTATGTCTTTGTACATTTGGAATAATAATAAAAAACATCTTATTGCACATTTTGCACTTAAAATTAGGAAATGCATTTAATTGTACTTGAAGAAAAGAGCAAAAATCTATTTCTTTTGACATTTTTTACTTGGCAAGTCATTAATTACTTAAAATAAGGTGAAATATTCTTAAATCCAGAAAAGTTCACTTATTAAGATGTAATTTTTTGCAGTGTACTTTGATTAATTTGACTGAACAGACTATTAGTCCTTAATAAGGGCACCAACACTCAACAGCACAGTTATTAAAGGATAATTTAATCATAGACCTGGTTAAATTTGGTCTTTCTTCATGTAGAAACTGTTTTGGCCCTCGGTGTAAAATACTTTGGGCAAAAGAATGTGGGAAAATTCTGATTATACTGTACATAACCGGCTTTTCAATTTCCATATGATTGCGACATTTACCAAAACATTTCAGTCATAGGCAGATGGATTCTTTAGTTCAGATTAATTCTATGAAAACAAGACTGAAGAACTCTAAAATTGAACAACAATAGGGGTCAAATGGGAATAAATTGGAAAAATAATGACTAAAACTGAGCTGCTGCATATTTTTAAGCTAAATACATTTTTTGTTTTAGGCTTTTCTTGCAAAAATGTGTAAATCAGACCTTTTTTCACCCATTCTTGACTCCATATACATCTTCAATCCCACCACACGACCTAAAAACTTTATTATTTACGATGGCAAGAACAAATTGTGCTTATTTGTTTGAGTTTCTAAAATAGTTCTGTCCAGATCTCAAGTTTTATTCTGTGTAAATAAATGATTGTAACACATTTTCAAAGCAGGCCCACACATCTCTTTTCATTTCCATACATCTAGACTTCACTGGAGAATCTTGAAATAAACGTCCTGTGCTGTTGTTTTCCAGGGTTACTTTGAGAACTGTAACATCCACAGAAACCGAATCGCAGGTTTCGAGGTGAAGGCGTACGCCAACCCGACCGTGGTGCGCTGCGAGATCCACCACGGCCAGACGGGCGGCATCTACGTCCACGAAAAGGGCCGCGGCCAGTTTATAGAGAACAAAATCTACGCTAATAACTTCGCCGGAGTCTGGATCACGTCGAACAGTGACCCCACGATACGGTAAGGACAAGGATATCCACAAACGGAAAATATGTTTATTCATGTAACGTTTTCAGCTCTGTGTCTTTTTCTTTGAACCAGTGGACAAAGAGCATGGGCTGGCTTTGTTTTGTTACGATTGCATTACTTTTGTAGTTTTGTGCCGGCTCATCCAAGCTTATGCTCAGCCGGACTGGGACGCCCTAAACATTGGGCAAATGACATAAAACAAAGCCAAACCTTGTTCCTAATGGTTATGGCCACATCTGTGTGTAATTTCTGGATCGGATGAAAACATCATTTGAAAAGCTTGTATAATTTTATGTTATAACCAACTAGGGCTGAAACAACTAATCGATTAATCGTCAACTAATCGATTATTGAAATAGTTGTCAACTATTTTAGTAATCGATTAATCGTTTCTGGGATATTCAGACTCAGACAGAGCAAGAATTACATCAAAATTTTGTATTTTTAGTGAAAAAACTATGTTGACTCTGAAGGCATTGGTTGTAAAAGTTTTTTTTGGAAATATTTTTGCTCTGATTGTTCCAAATCTTGGATCATAATCTAATCCGAGCAGAAAGAGGACTCTCTCGCTCTCACTTTTACAATCCCAGAGGTTCTTAGCTTTCAAATGAGGAATGACATGTGGAACTTGTACAAAGAGCATCCTACAAACATTAGCTTTAACTTTACTCCATCAAGACGTCCTCAAACGGAGTCACTTTAGCTTCATGAGCAAAAAGCTTTTAACAATTACACTTTCCATGCACCTTTTTTGCGCCAACCCATTAATCGATTAATCGTAAAAATAATCGGCCGATTAATCGATTACCTAAATAATCGTTAGTGACAGCCCTATAACCAACACAAGACAAGCACAAGCCTTCCAACTTTCTTTTATAAAATGTCTTTTATTCATGCTATGTTGAAAATATTTATTATTATTAATTTTTTTTTTATCATAACCTGGTCTAAAATAGAGATATTGAATAAAGATTAGATAAGAAAGTATCCATTCCAGTCCAACTTTGTTCATGGCTTACTTTATATGTGCAGAACACGGCTGAGAAAGTAAACTACAAAATGAAATGCATAAACGAACCCTCTCCCCAAAACGGTGCTTTAATTTTGTCCTTCTCGTTTCCTTGTCTTCCCAGGGCCAACGCGATATTTAACGGTAACCAAGGGGGCGTGTACATATTCGGGGATGGGCGGGGCCTTATAGAGAGTAACGATATCTACGGCAACGCCTTGGCGGGAATTCAGATCCGAACCAACAGCTGCCCCATCGTCCGACACAACAAGATCCACGACGGGCAACACGGCGGCATCTACGTGGTGAGCGCACAGACACGCAACGGAAAATACACCTTTCTTTAGCCTCTCGAGGGATGTTTTTAAGATCAAAACAATGATATAGTTTTTCTCATGTGTAGACCATTTTATTCCCACATTTCTACTTGATGATACACTCAAAGATAGACGGTTAGACAATACGCACAATGCTACTATGGCCATGAATGTAAGGACTCTGGTAAACAAATATGTGGAGAGGTTAATTTCTAAGCACTAATAACACCCAAAAATATAAACAAAAAGAAAAAACTCATCAAACTATACCATCCTTGTGAAATTACTGTCTGCAAAACTCCAGCAGAGGGCGCAAGTCTCCCTTTGAAAGTGTAGTTGAGTGGAATCATTTGGAGCATTAAAAGCCGGGGAATAAATTGTGCCAAAATTAAGACCTTAGTTTCCATTGAATTGGATTCAAACTGGCATTAAAGACATTTTGGGGGGGAAATAATATTGTTCAACCATTTTTACTGTCCAAAAAGCACATTCAACTCACATGTTTAGGCTCAAATGTTCCCTGATGTGTCCCATTTGCTGCTTTGTTTGCATTAGTGACATAAAATATATAGTATTTGAGCCTTAAAAGCTTTAAATTAGAATGTGTGCTCCAGTACCTGTCTATACTGTGACAAAGACACTGCCTTATATCGTGGCCTGTATATCCTCTGTCGTGTCAGTAACCGTTTTTCTGTTCTGGAACTTTCTGCTTTTCTAATAGTTTCTAAAGTTGTCTGTGTGTGCTCTGTGTTGTAGCATGAAAAGGGCCAGGGAGTGATCGAGGAGAACGAGGTTTACAGTAACACATTAGCGGGAGTCTGGGTGACGACCGGCAGCACTCCAGTCCTCCGCAAGAACCGCATCCACAGCGGAAAACAGGTAAACTCTCCTCAGGAAAACTCTCCTCAGGAAAACTCTCCTCAGGAAAACTCTCCTCAGGAAAACTCTCCTCAGGAAAACTCTCCTCAGGAAAACTCTCCTCAGGAAAACTCTCCTCAGGAACGCCTTTGTTCTGGTTAAATCTGGTGCAGGGGGTACGATGTAAAGAGCCATGTTTATGGAATCAGATTTGAGACAAAACTATTCAAATTAACTTTGAAGGAACTCAAATAAAAAATAAATTATTATAGATATTATTTTAATTCCAACATAAAAATAAAAAATAAAAAAATTGAAGAACTATTAAATGCTAAACTTATTATTATTTTTTTAATTAATACATTCACTTCAGTAAAAAGAAAAAAAAAGTTTTAAAATGTAACATTTTTTGCATTTGACTCAAAGTTTTGCTTTTGACTCTTGAATTTTTGCTTTTGGTGTAAAACTGATAGGGAGGCGGGGCTTAGAATAGTGCCTTCTCATTGGCTGAAGGACTCAGACTTTGTATTTAGCCTTTAGCCCTGCTCAGATTTGGGGCAAGCTTTGATGAACAATGATCTAGCTAAAACAAGCTTGGTCTTAACGGTCCCACAAGGTCATTTTGTAGCACATACTTGTATATATATATATACATACATACGTATATACAGTGTATATACATATACACATACTTACCATAAAGTCCACGTAGCAGGCCTCTTGTGTGTGTTTTTACCCACCTTGAAGTGGCTCTCTCTCTCTGTCACTCAAAACTACTTCAAAAGTAGAGTCAAAAGCAAAACTTTGAGTCAAATGCAAAAAAAACTAACAAGGAAAAAGAGGGAACAACAACAAAATGTTACTATTAACATTAAAATGAAAACTTTTTATGTATTTTATAATTTTTTTTATTTTTTATTCTTCATGTTTAG
>OMNZ01035910.1:28377-39303 GCA_900303255.1 Lesueurigobius sanzi | reverse complement strand
ATTTTTTTTGTTATTTGTCAAAAATAAACATTTCTACAGTAACTACAGCCTTTATCTTCCATCTCCTGGGCCAGGTCCAACCCACAAAACATGTTCTAATGTCCACAGCCATATACATTGATTTTTTGCATTTTTAGGGAGTGAGGTGAGAAATTCAATTTTCGCCAAATTTTTTGGTTGTTTTTCTGCTTCTATCATGATTATTTCATTGATATGTCTCGACTACAGCATTCAGATGATACTAGTTAAATTTGTTATGAAATTAAAGAGTCCAAGCACTTGATGGTGCACCATTAGGAGGTGTTTCAGAAGCAATAAAACAAAACAAAAAAATACCAGGCAAAAATAACAATAAAAAATGCCCCAAGTTAAGCCACAGCAGGACAACATTTCTTAGTTGTAGTTTGACACTTATAATCGCTAGTTTTACTTTCATCTTATATCTTTTCCTCACTTCCTGCCTCCAGCTGATGTCACTGATGATGTAAGCAGCGAAAGGGTCTATATAAACAAGCACTACCTTATTTGAAAGCTCAGAACATCTGGAATTTAGTCACTTAGATTTTGTGAACGGGATCGCTTTTGGATTCATTGTGTTGTGTAGTTTCAGCTAGATGAGCCAAATGCTAATCCTTTCATTCAAAAAGAGACTGCTCGTAGCCAATCATTACACATACATTTTCTCATTTTAACGCGTTGAAATGAGGAAATATAGAACAAATATTCAGAACAAACTTTAAAACTCCTCTCTGTAATTGTTTATTTGACAGAAGATGGCAGTTTTCAGAGCGATTCTTGTTATATTCAATGTTTTCACACACGGTAAGCTGCCATGTTGAACAGACCATGTGTTTCTCTGATTGATTAAACTGCCTGTCAGTCACCCCCATCAAAATCACAGATCATGTCTTTGTAAAGAATTGGAAAAACATGTAGTTTTGCTGGCATGGCTAGTTTCAGCCTTATGATCAAACAGACCAAGGTGTGGGCCTCATTTTGCGTTCTGATGGGATGATTGGGTTGGAAAAAGAATGAAAATTACAAAAAGTGGTATAAAAGTGTCAAATGTTTATGGAAGGACACACTTTTTGGTCAGGCCAGCGATACCAAATGCTCTTCTAACGCTCAGCGACAGTGACAATGTTACATTTTGCAATCGGTTTTCAAAATAAAGCCATTAGAAGAGGACCTATTGGAGTTGAACTTCCTTGAAGTACCCGTATTCAACATCGCCCTGGAGCCGAACTGGTGATCCCCCGCTCTCAGCAAAGTTACAAGTCTGGTCTGACATAACAAAAGCCCACACACAGTAAAGACACATTATTAGAGCTATGTTTCCACCAATGAAAACATGTGTAAGAAAAGTAGAAAGGGAAAGGAGACACTAGTTCCTCTCACCACACGATCCATTATTTACTTATTTAGATCTCCTTTGGTGTTTTTTCTCAGGCAGTAAAGTGTCTGCGGGGTGACAGACATGTGGCCTGTGTTTTACTGTGTGTCGGTAGAGGGAGGGAGGAGGGAGGGGGGTGTTCATGGGGGAGGAGGGGTCATAAACAGCGCAGAGTGGATACATTGTGTTGCGCAGATAAAAGATTCCAGTGGACAGATCAATAGGCCATATCAGCCTGCTGTTAAATTACTGATAACACTATTTGCTTTATTAGCTTTTTTCCCCCTGCTGCTGCTGCACACATGCTACATTTCTGCGCCTGAAGCTCTGACAGTACTGACATTACGTTGTGTGTGTGGATATGCATGCTGTCCCCGTAGTGGTGCTAAAACATCAAGCGGAGATCCAGTTGCTACTATTGATGCTAACAGCGTTTTGCCTCCAAACTAAAGTAACCCGCTGAAAACTGTCCCCTTTCTATTTAGAGATTGGTTTTAGCTGCATCATTCCCAAAGTGTGGATCGTTGTGGCCCCCTTATCAATCAACCGATATGTATTTATAGCTGAACATAGTAAAAACACATCACATACAAAAATGTAAATAGGTAATAAAAATGAAACAATAAAAATACAAAAATGCCAAATGCATGGTCGTATAGGAAGATTTTTAGATTAGTTTGAAAGTTTGAGAGACGTAGAGAGACGTAGAGAGAAAGCCCTACTACGGATGTAAATTAGCCTTGTGGCTATAATCGTGTTTACGTCTGTTATTGTTACAATGCTGATGTTCATTAATATGCTCTGTCCCTATCAAATAAATAAATAAATAAAATAAAGGGTCCTTTTATGAATCCTATAGGAACCACTAACAAACCAGCATTTTGGGAGAGTAAGGCTCTAGTTGGGCGATGTGGCACCAACAGGTCTTCAGTGAAGGAAGGAGCAATACCATTTAATGCTTTATGAGTTAAAAGAAGAATTTTGATGGAATCCTAGCTACTACCAGGAGCCAGTGCAGGGAAGCGAGTAAAGGGGTTGTGTGCTCTCGTCTGTTTGTCCTAGTTACAAAACTCATTGGGTTAGTTGGAGACCATTAAGTGAACTATTTGGGCAACCAGCCAGTAGCGCGTTACCTTAATCTATTTTTGAAGAAATGAACGCGTGAATCAATTTCTCTGTCGCTTCGTGATCATTTCTTATTGTTCCAAAGGTCCCACAAGGCCCACCAACAATAATAATAAATCACTATATTCAAAATAATTCCAAAACGTACATACATTAGAACTAATAGCAGTGGGCTAAATACTGATTTAAAGTGATGCAATTTAAGAAATATATACAACTTTCCTTCCAATGCAATATTTTTCAGTTGTGCACAAAAGTTTAAATCCCCTGGCAGAATATCAGGGTATGTAAACTTATGCATTTCATAAAATATGAATGACAACACAAACACCTTTATTTCACTCATGTTAGTGGTTTGTGTGAAGCCATTTATTGACAAAACACCTGTCTGTTTATGCTTTAAAACTAGAAGCTATAGCCAAATGTCCCTGATCAAAAGTTTACATATTGTGCATCTTGAAACAAACATGAATTTTGTCAGAGAGTCCTGTATTTCAGCTGAAGTGAGTTTTTCTTTGCTCCTGAATGATTTTCCTGGCAGTTGTTGAAGGTCATGTAAACATTAGATCAGGGACATTTGAGTAGTTTCTGTTTCATTATGATTTCAAAAGAGTAAAGTCAGTTATTTGGCAATAAATGGCTTCGCACAACCACTAACCATGAGTGGGAAAACATATTTTTGTGTTATCATTCATATTCTATGAAAAATGGCCAAAAGATTTAAAAGAGTATGTAAACTTTCTGGAAAGCACAACTGTAATAGTTAGGTATTTTATGCATAAAAATGGCCAAAATTGCCTATATTTTTGGTGTATAAAGGATAGCGCCAGGATTAGATTTATTGCTTTATTTTGTTGATGTATTAGTTACAAATATTTTTTTCAGAGGGGAAAGTGGATATTTTATTTAGTTTTTGAATAAACTAGTTAGTAATGAATAAATCTGTAAATATTCAGCCGAAATAAGTTTCCTCCACAGGGTGGCTCGGGCATCTGTTTCAGATACCTCCTGGTCCCTCCCTCGAGAGGTGTTCCAGGCATGTCCCTCTGGGAGGAGGCCCCGGGGAAGACCCAGGACACACTGAAGAGATGATGTCTTTAAGCTTGCCCTGGGAACGCCTTGGAATCCCCCAGGCAGAGCTGGAGGAGGTGTGCGTGGATCGGGAAGTCTGGGCATCACTGCTCAAACTGTTGCCTCAGTGACCCGGCCCTGGATAAAGCGGAAGGAAATGGATGGATATTCAAAGTTTGCTTTGTTTTTGTGGGGTTCAAAACTCAATAAATCAGGCTAAGAATTAAATATTGAAAAATCCCTCTGAACAAACCTTCAAAATATTGTCAAGCACAAGACTGGGAAGTTTGGAATCAGTAGGAGCTACTAAAAGCATTTTGAGAAAGTCATTGAAGTTACAATTTCCCATAATTCTAGGGAGAAGCGTAAAATCTGTGCCAAAATTATTATAAAGATTAGGTCATTTATTTGATGCCTGGTGAAAGTTTATATGTTAAGAGACCAAACTGTCCTGAAACCTGAAAATGGAATTGTTTTGCCTGCAGTGTCTCCCCCTGAAAGCGTTAGCACCGCTGTTAGCCTCCGACACATAAACATTCCTCGCGGGCCTCCGCTTTCACTTTGCATTCTCTTTGCTCTCTCAGTTCATTCTATCCATCATAGAATTAAACGAGGAGCGGCGCGAGTAAAACGCCCAATAAATCCATGTTCATCAGCGAGTGTGCAGCAATTACAGCTCCTTTATGGCAGTGCCGTTGCCGCCGCAGCCACAAACCTTTTGTTAATTAAGATCATCCCATTAACACTAATTAACAATTAGCATAAACATAATTAGGGAATGCTGACATTTGCCGTGTTCCATTGTTCAAATAATTTCTAGAAATTGCCCTGAGAGAGGTTTTTTGTCAGCGGGGGACAATGGCCACACTCTGTCACATGCATAATTATAGTGAGGGTCTGTTGTCATCTGCCTAAGCAAGAAATGCATGTAGAATCCTTTCTTTTTATCATCATAGAGTTTAATAATCCAGCACCTGACATTTGTCTATGTAGTACAGGTTTTTCAAAGTAGTCAATTGGACTGGCTTATTTCGAGTTGAGGTTGTTTTGCCTGTAAACTTTTAAGGTAATTTAATCTATGCATTTGTCCAAATTTGTAATAACTCTGGGCTCGTCCTGGTTTAGTCATGGTGTATGCCCGATTTAGTCATGGTTTACTCCAGGTTAAGGCCCATTTTAGTCCAGTTTTTGACTTTAGTTAGTTAGGATTTTACCTCCTTATAGTGTTAGGAAAGCTAAAGTGAAAATGAAGAGTTCATTTGCAAAAACAGATAAGTGCCATTGACAATAATAAAGTTAAGCTTGTACTTTTCTTTTTGTTTTTCAGTGATTTTAATTACCACATGAATTTTAGTGAATCAGAAATATGAAGTGACTTGTTATTGATGAAATGTATTCAACTTTACGTTTCCTGGTGTCCTTTTTAGAGCACAGTGCTACAAATCTGAAATTATTTAGTTACAAATTCAAAACAGAGATATCTGTTTTTGCAAATGAACTCTTCAAATATAGAAATGATCTCTAAATTTGAACAAAACTAAATGTATGGTGCGTACAAATCAAAATCTAAATCCAGTGGTCTTTAGATTGAACAAATAATGAAAGGGTGTCAGAACTTCGATTCTTGGGTGTGACCCGGTATGAAAGTCTAAATTGTAGTGGGCTACCCTAAAGATGGTGCCTATAGATTTGAAAGGAGTATCTACTTTGATTAATTTGTGCAATGGATAGACTGTCAGGAGTTATCTAATGTTTACATGACCTTCAAGAACTGCCAGGAAAAAAATGTTCAGGAGCAAAGACAAACTCACTTCAGCTGAAATACAGGACTCTTCTGAAAAAGGTTTGTTTCAAGATGCACAATAAGTCAACTTTTGATCAGAGACATTTGGCTATAGTTTCTAGTTGAAAAGTGCAAAGATTAAATGTTGGTAGTAGGTTCAAAGATTGTGGGTGTGTAAAGCCAAGGATATCAATGGCTTCATAATATTCAAGCAGGATTGTTCTCACTGATGGTACACTTCTATTTGAATGCCAAATAGGCCACTTGATTCTACCCTTCTTTTAGCTGCTTCCTTACGGTTTATTTTCAAAGCTAAATTGCAAAAAAAAAAGAAGAAAAAAAACCTCTGCTTCTTAAATGACTTCTCCAGGCCCCATCCACCTGAGCTAAAACATTCACTTAATTCATTTGACAAGCGCAAATGCTGCAAATGAAAGCAAAC
Source organism: Lesueurigobius sanzi (assembly GCA_900303255.1). Lineage (NCBI taxonomy): Eukaryota > Metazoa > Chordata > Actinopteri > Gobiiformes > Gobiidae > Lesueurigobius > Lesueurigobius sanzi. Next base: position 33,489 of record OMNZ01035910.1, on the reverse strand, counting down.
CCTTTTTCCTAAACAACCACTTCCCGAGGCTTTAGGCGTCAGGCCCAACGCCGTCTGAATGATAGCGACATCTCATCAAGCGCCGGAGCATTAGGACCAAATAGCCTCCAGCCCTTTTAACTAAACACAACCATTTCAGCCACGGCCGAAAATACATTGTTAAAGGTCGTCTATTATGCTTTAGTGGCTTTTTCAAATAACTTAAGGCACTTGTGTTGGTGTTGTTTTACGTTTGCTAAAAAATAAAAATGCATGGAAACAATGAATTGAGACTGTTTTGTGATGAGGGACCAACATCACATGGTTAAGGGGAGACACTGCAGGCAAACCTTTTCAATTTTCAAGCAGGTTTTGGGCCAGTTTACTCTCATAACCGATAAACTTTCACCTGGAAACATAAATGACCTAATCCTTACAGGAGTGTAATTCTTCTTTCCTAGCATTTGTCCCGCTTTGGTGCAGGGTCCGCTTTTTGGCACAGTCTCCTCCAGTTCGTCTGATCCAGAGCCTCTTCGGGAGTGACTTGGATTTCTTTAAGATCTTCCATTCTGTCCATCCACCTCTTCTTTGGTCGCTCTCATGGTCGCCGTCCTGGTGGGCTCAGATGTAAGGCTCATTGTGCCAATGAGTCCTCATTGCCACGGATCACATGACCATCGGAGCCTTACAGGAGTGTAATTATTGCACTGATTCAATGTTCCTCCACCCAACTATTTGGGAAATTGTAACATCAATGACCATTTTCTCAAAATACATTTTTCTCACACCTTCCCAGCAATACTTTGAAGGTTTGTCCAGAGGGATGATGAGACCATCAAGACCAGTTACGTCGCCTAGAGGAGTGTCGTGAGGCCGTCCTCCTGTGGACCCACCACCTGCAGGAGGAGCCATAAGGGACTGGTGCAATGTGAGCCAGGCAGCTTGGACTGCTGCCCCCGTGACCCAGCAACGGATAAGCGGAAGAAGATGGATGGATGGATGTCCAGAGGGATTTTTCAATATTCAATGCCCAGCCTGATTACGTTTTGAACCCTAAAAAAGGATGCCTCCTGGTTGCCTCCCTTGAGAGGTGTTCTGGGCATGTCCCCTTGGGAGTAGGCCCCCGGAACAGTGCTTCCCAACCAGGGGTACAGGGGGTACTTGGAATAACTTCAGATAAAAAATAAGATATAACTTAATTGTATTCTTCTTATTATGTTCAAAGAAAAGCTACAGTATATAGAAATATTTAACTGTAGAATTTGAGTTAGTTCGTTTTAACATATACAGTATCTCACATAAGTGAGTACACCCCTCACATTTCAACACATACTTCCTTATAACTTTTCACTGTAGTTTTATTGAGGGGTCAGTGAATTTTCACATTTATACAAACTGTACACAGACTAGACTAATTTGTAGTAAATCTTCATTCCTTCAGTTGCATCCAGTGAAAAGTTATAAGGAAATATGTGCTGAAATGTGAGGGGTGTACTCACTTATGTGAGATACTGTAAATAGGAGTTTTAGTCATTCACTTTCTAAATAATCAACAAAACCATCAAGGCTGGGGTACTCGGAGTACAAATGAAAGAGCCAGGGGGTACATGAGACCAAAAAGGTTGGGAACCACTGACCTAGGACACGCTGGAAAGACGATGTCTTTAAGCTGGCCTGGGAACGCCTTGGGATCTCCCAGGAAGAGCTGGAGTCTGGGCATCTCTGCTCAGACTGTTGTGACCTGGATAAAGTGGAAAAAATGGATGGATGGACCCTAAAAGACAAGGTGAAATTTGAATTTTCCAAATTTATTCAGTAATAGCTAGCTTATTCACAAATTAAACAATATATTTAACATTCTCTGAACAAATATTTGCAATATATCAACAAAATAAAACCATACATTTATAAAACCATACATTTGAGCCTGGCTCTATCCATCCAATTAAAATGTCAGAAAACGTGCATTTCATTTTTCTCTCATTTTTATGTCAGTAATATACAGCAAAGGTTTCAAATTGATATCACTCAGTTACATTTTGGGACCTATTCACCTGCAGTGTCTCGCATTAAAAGCTCCAAAAAGTTAGTTTCAGGGCTCTTTAAATCCAACATTGCTGACTGAATTCTGCCCGAGTTTAGATATCTAGCCACTGACCATCTCCTATCATCTCCTCTCCTCTCCAGTGGGCAGCAGTCTTTAGAAAATTAACTTTGAGAAGTCTGGGGGAGACATACAATTCATCACATACAACTCTGTCAGTCACAGCACTATTAGAGTCTGTGTGCCTGCGCGGTGCTGTGGAGGCACTTACTGTAACCCGCTGAAGTTGAGTTTGTGTGTCGCCATCCTCCCGGGCTTTGATGAATGTGTCTATTTGCTGGAGTGTTTGGGGCACGCCGCCTGTGTGTGATGGATGGATAGAAAGCTGCCGCTAATATGTGGGATGGGTCTAAACACTGCTATGCTGCTATCACCTACACCCATCCTACTATTAGCACATCAGCCATACAAACCTGGAGCAAAGGCCACTGCACTCAACATCTTCTTTGTAACGTGTGCTTTTAAGATGGTGATTGTGATAGAATTTACAGTTTACGGGTTGTTCCTCCATCATTTTAGCACAAGATCTGGTTGAATGTTTCCAGGCGCTGTACTGTGGTAGCTCCCTGCGTGGACAAGGTGACTGCCTGGATACATTTGGGGGCGTCAATAGTCAGGTAAATCGTAGCAAAACATCAAAGTTTGGTGTCACATGTGTGGTACTTTTCGTGAGTCGTGAGGTCCTGGCGCTGCTGAGGCCAGAGGAAAGTAGCGAGTGCACAGTGAAATACAGCTACGAGAGCCGGGGGAAGTCGGGGAGGAGAGAGAGGGGGAGCGGGCAGGATGGGAAAGGCCACATTTGAGGACAACGCTATCTTAAAGTAATCCAAACTAACCGTACACCTAAACCTAGCCCTAACCTTAATAATAGTAAAGTGAATGGAAAAATGCCCTTTCCAATCCTGGGAAAATTAGGTAGCAGTGAGAGCGCACAGGTGAGTGAGGGAAACAAACCACTGATAACGTCTCTCTTTTTGTGGTTTCTGGTTTTGTTGTTAAACAAATAATCCCTCTATATTTGAAAAGCAGCTCCCTGACTTTGAGTGTAATACTGTGTCATTAAGCAAATTAGACACATAGAACGTGTGCTAATCCTTCGGCTGGTACATCTCCATGAATCTATCGTGATCAGTGATAGGTCTTATAGGGAACTCCAGGTGGCGCCCACTGCTTCTTGTAGGTTTCCTGGAATTGATCACTGTAGAGAAAAGTTATTCACCGTATTCAGCCCCGCCCACTTTTGTAGGGTCAGCATTTCCTCTTTGTGCACTTCCTGTGAGCTGAGATCTACATTGTTGTCAAAGGAAGAAAGTGAAGAAAATAAAATGGGAATAAACTTGTGAAAAGGCTCAATGGAAATAAGTTTGTGAGGCCTCAGGTTTATGCCACTGGAAGTATGACATGGAAGTGACCTAAGATGAATACCAACAGTAAGGTCTATGGTTCCCAACCTGGGGGGAGGTCCGTGGGATTTTAGGGAGCCTTTTTTGGTCAGAATGTAAGGTTGGAGATATTATTTGAGCAAAATAAATGGTAAAAGAAGCGTTTGATATGGCTGTAAAATGTGTATTTGTTGTATTTAAATGCTGCAATATTTTATTTCTAGGTAGCCTATTTGTGCTTCAAGGAAAAAAGGTCTCTAACCACTGCTCTGCCAGGCTGCTGGGCACATCGTCCCAACTATCAGACAAAGCCATTACAGTACCATTCACTCCTATCATTTTTTTTCAAACAAGGTTGTGTGGACGCAAATTATTTTCCAGACTGAGGGCGGAGGATATTTGATTTTACTAATACCCTGCTACGTGTGGACAAGGCCTCAAGATGCTTGACGCTGACTTACCTTTAACTGAGACCCAAATATGTTTTCCTCCACCCAGTTAGCCTTTCGAGGGCTGTACGAAGCCACATTGCACAGTTCAAGGACCTTTCTTCTAAATTTGAGCAAACTCAGGAGTAGCTAACCAATGGATCAGCTGGTTGTGCATGACTTATATTGATTGGTGAAAAGGGTTTAGGATAGTTCAACATTAAAATTAGAAATATCATTGTGTTTTGTTTGTAGCACTTGATGAACTGATACTGATGTCTTGTCTATTGTTGTAAAGGACTTATTTTAGTCCCGCCAAAATGACATGAGACATAAGAAAGGATAAAGCATGTTCACAGAAGTTTAGCTTGTGAACACTAAACCAATTTAAATGCCCACAAGCCCGGTAACAAAGTCATTAAACTACTATACTATACACCAAGTGAACGTCTCTGTGTGTCCCTGCCCATGTTTCACACTGGATATGGCTCCTATTATTTTGCAGGAGACTGTAGTGAGCGCTGTACCACACGGGTCTCTGTTGTGTGGATACAAAGGCTTGCGCTGTTTATCTGTGAGTGGATCTACAGGACAGCAAGGACCCTGTGACCTTCTCCTCTGCCCCCCCCCCTCCTCATCCCACCTCCTGACAGCTAAGCACACACCTCACAACAACACCTCTAAACAGCTCATATTATGCTATTACTTTTTGTTGTTTTGTTGTAGCTTTCGGCCATGTTTTAAAGTTGTCCTGGTGAAAAACACTGCAGGAGATGTGTTCTGTTTTTGTATCCGGCCCATCTCTCACTCTTACTGGTGTCATGAGGTAGGTAGGTAGAACCCCAAATGTTATTGCTCACGAAATAAAACGATGCATCCCACATGTTTAGGGTGACCAGATTTTTCACATTAAAAACTGGGACACTACTTCAGTCGCTATAGGAACTTTATTTTTGATGGAAATGTGGCTTTTTTTTTTGCACTTTTTCTCCATGTTTTTTCACAATTTTTCTCACATTCTTTCGTAATTTTTGTTATGTTTTTCGTCATTATTTTTCCGTTTTTTTAAATAGTTTTTTCATCATTTTTCTTGGGTTTTTTTCTCACATGTTTTCATCATTTTTCTCGTCTTTTCTTATATATATATATTTTTGTAATTTTTCTTACGTGCTTTCTGCATTTTTCCTCACATCTTCCATCTTGGCCAAAAGTCATACAG
>OMNZ01035908.1:1554-14431 GCA_900303255.1 Lesueurigobius sanzi | reverse complement strand
TGTTGTGTTCTTATTTGGTTGTAACGAACGTCAAGAAGGGCACGTTTCATGCTTCACGTAGTTTTAATGACTTGAAGCTTACATTACTGTGTGCTGTGCCACAGAGGGCCTAGGGAGGAAATGCACCACACGCCACTGGTTTCTACGGATTGCCCCCCTCCTCCTCCTCCCGTAATATAAATGTCCTCCTCCTCCTCCCGTAATATAAATGTCCTCCTCCTCCTCCCGTAATATAAATGTCCTCCTCCCGTAATATAAATGTCCTCCTCCCGTAATATAAATGTCCTCCTCCTCCCGTAATACAAATGTCTAGCTCCTCCTCCTCCTCCTCGCGGTGATGTTGGCATGTACATTCGGTACCCCAAAAAAAATCCAAATTACAATTAAGATACAATGAGACTTATCTTGACCAAATGTACATACCAAATTACAGTTCACTGCTTAGCCACGAGGGGCAGCACATGGTTTTAGACAGTTTTAGACACTAAAGTGCAAATTACTCTAGTCTACACTAAAATGGCAGAAATTGGACTGGGAACAGCAGGTAATGCTCCGAGGACGTCTCACACAATATATGGTTTATTTGCAGGAAAAAAGTATTGAGTGTTTAGTTCCACTTTAACAGTCAGTAAACCACCAAAATTACAACCTGTACAATTAATTAGTTCCACTACGTAGCATTTTCAATTATACTGTTCCCAGTAATACAAAACATGCTCCTAATGAACAGCTAGACACAGTAAAGAATGGATTTGGGCGAGGAGGACCTTATTGAAACCTCATATTTGGCTGCCTTTTAGTCAACATCTCATTTCATGTTCATTACCATTGTAGCTGTTGTCATAGTAACGATAAACAAATGTCTAACTGTGGTTGTAAATATCAGATAAAACCTTATTTTCTCGTCTCAAATGTCGTTCCTCTCGTTCTTGCTCTTTAAGCCACAACAGGACCACATTTTTTAGTTGTAGTTTTAGTCATATAATCACTAGTTTTAGTTTAATCTTATTTCTCTTGCTCACTTCCTGCCTCCAGCTGATGTCACTGATGATGTAAGCAGCGAAGGGTCTACAGTTGATGCGGGAGATTAAAGATGAATCAAATATGTGTGAATGAATTAAAATACTCCAGGTGTGTTTTTGATGGGGGCTCAATGGCACAAAAGTTGGCAATTTTTACATAAAACCCTTTTAAAAAACTGAACAGAGAGGGAGTTTCGACTACTCAAAATTCCTGGAAGACGCCTTCAAATTTGATTTTACGAGAAGCATATGAGAGGAGTCTTGGCAAAACACATTCTGCCGTAGATCTATCCAGAATGAGTCCCGTTTCGGAATATTTCCTCAAGCAAAGGAACATGACAGTCGGAGTACAAATGGCATCCCCCCAGTTCTCACAAACAAACGTTGGCAGTAACACATGACCGCTTAAGCCTGACAGATTACCAGAACTTGAAGGCTAATCTTAAACATTTAACACCACACAAAAACTACCAACACTTTTCAAAACTCACTCATTTCGCAAGTAATTAGTGCCGCTGCTGCACAGATGATCGTAAGAGACTACTGACTGAAATAGTGCCCACAGCAGCCTTGTTCCGCCAGACTTCCTGTGACTCAGAGTGGTTCATGTCTAACAGGAACCTAGAATAATAATGCCAAGTTATTTCTGACACATGCAAATGGATTGAATTGACGTCCTGTCGTTTCAAAGCCTTGATTTTACCGACAAATATGCACTCAAATTTTAATATTTATGACTAGATTGTACATAAAAGGCATGACAATAGCAACTGCTTCCATTGTACGAATATCAACAGACGAAATAGATAAAAAACGAGCTTCCAGAGTGACTTTAGCTGCGTTATATTATGCGTAGAAATGAAATAGTGAACAGAAAATCCAAAGCCACTGAATTCAATTTGTGTACATTCCCAGATCTGTATGCATGAATACCTATTGTGTTTTCTCTAATAATTACTCTATACTTATTATTATTTGAGCGGAGTGACGCAATTTCCCTTGGGGATCAATACAGTTAGTCTAAGTCAATGCCTTTTTTAACATCCCTGAATGGAAGCAACAATATTAAAAAAAATACAAATATGAATATTATTTGAATATTCTTTGCAATGTAATGCAGTGTTGTGTTTTTTGTTTTATTGTGGGCAAAATATGACGGTAAAATGTTTGAAAACCTTGGAGAATAAAAAAAAAAGTGTCATGTCAATCTCTGTCAAGATTCTGATTTTAAAAAGGTGTATTGTGGAACATTTTATGCAAAAAAAACCAAAGAAACAAAAACTTTGATATTAGTGCAGTGGTCCCCAACCACCGGTCCGTGGTGTATTTACTACCGGGCCGCACACAAATCATTTCCGAAATCCAAATTCTCCAATTTAACTTTCACTTGTCCCTCTTGACACGCTAATAAGCTTGTTCACAGATATAACTCCTGATAGAAAGTTGCTATAGAAATCCATTATTCCATCCAGTTTATTATACATCTACGCTCTTGTCCTCGGTGATGACGTATCGGGCATAACGTGTCAGCGAGCTACGTTAAATAAACCACACAAGCCAGCGAAAATGAGTAAAAACAAACGTCTCTGGGGATATTTTTTGCAATGGGAAAAAGGGCCAACTCATGAGCCAGAAGAGCCCAAGATCTCCAAGAAAAAGAAATTGAATTTTAACTATACCAGGAGTCCTACTTAAAATATGTGTTTGTCGCTATAGGTGACTCTCATGTGCTTAGTTCGCTCTGCATAATATATGGAAACCTAGTAAACGTATGGAAATATGGAATGAAGCCTTCAAACTGCTTTGGCACATGATGACCTAAACACCCTGGATTCAAATATAAACCTTTGGAGATTTTTGAAAGAAACAAAAAAAAAAAAACGCGACCAAGAAGGACAGAAGCAATTACTCGCAAAGAAACAAGCCCAGGGCTACCACTGATTCAGCTGTTTGGTGAGTCTTATTTTTGATGTATTTATCTGCCAGTCCGTGAAAATAATGCCTCTATTAAACCGGTCTGTGGCGCAAAAAGGGCTGGGGACCCCAGTATTAGTTCATATTTGACCTTTTAGTGACCGAGTGGCTGTATGGGTGGTCAGATAGCCAAGGTCGCTGGTATGGTTTCACTGCGTTACCATGGAGATGGTTCCATCAGCAATGAAAACCCGAAACCCTCACGAAAATTGATCTTGGTGCGTCGTAAATGCTGCTGTAATGAAAAGTAAAGGGGCCATGTTTACCACCCACACAGCCACTGGTCACTAAAAGATCGAATAGGCACCAATATATTTTTTCATGAAAAGTTCGACAACGCACCGTTAATTGTTTGGATGCTCTGAAGTAGTAAAAGAGGCAATAACATTTTACAGATTATTGTGTAGCAATTTTTGGAGTCGCGGGCTAAAAGGTTTGGAAGCCCCTGCTCGAATGTATCGGTCCTGCCTAGGGCTGGGTACCTTTCATGTTTTTTCGATACTAGTACTTTAACGATACTTGGTTAACGATACCGATACCTGAACGATTCCTTTTTCGATACCTATACTAAATTATTGGTCATCTACACAAAAAAAGTAAATATCTAGAAGTTTAAATGACCCACTTTCATCTTATTTATCTAAATTTGAGCTGTTTTAGTGGCTCATTTGACCTAATTCTAACCACTTGTTTTGACTTGCTTCAATAGATTTCTACTTAGTTCCTTTTTTATTTAAATTAATTTACCAATGGGGTAAGAAAATTGGTCTTTGGGCAGTTTTATTTCCCTAATTCAAGTGAGATTACCTGAGAATCAGTAAAAATTGTCATGAAATAAACCAAATAATCTAGATGACAGTAGACTAATATTCTCAAATCGAGTCATTTATACTCGTGCTTGATTTTAGTTTTGTTGTAGAACCATAAAACAGAACAATAATGATCATTTATTCTATAAAATACTGTTTCTTTTAGTGTTTTTATCATTTATTTGAGCTGAAACACCTCAGCCCTTTCTTTACTGCAGTCTCAGACCCACCAGGAAGACAAATGTGCTTTCTAACGATAAATATTTTTTCGGTACCAGTTTTCGGTACCAATTTTTTTTCCGATAACGGTAGCACCTTCATTATTTTTCCGATACCGTACTAGTATCGTTTAACGGTACCCAGCCCTGGTCCTGCCTGTTCTATCTTCTCATATCTCTCACGTTGGTGCAATCCATCTATCCCTGCTCTTCACCCCCTGTTCTGCTGAATTATTATGCGTAGTGAAGCCAAGGGGCAAAAACAAAACACAACGACATCACTGTACCTCATTCCCTCTGTGGACTTGTTCTGGAAGTTGCAGTAGAGCTGCGGCGTCCCGAGCATGGCTTCTGTGAACACGGCGAGGAATCCCAGCGACTCCACGAAGAGCGCCGAGTCCAGCAGCACGTAGGTGACGTAGGCCGCCGCCACCGTGAAGGTCAAGACGCACTGCAGGTAGTCCACGAAGCGACTCCACAGCCAGAACGAGCTCCAGTCAAAGTCTACGGAACAGGGACGGACAGCATGACACCCAGAACAACGCGAAACAATAGAACAATCAGAGCTAAATATATTAGACTGAAAGAGGTTGCAATTATTACATTTCAAGAGTTGCAGTTACTGTATTTGGGTTATAGTCTGCAAATATTAAATAACTCATCTCCAAACAATTTCTCCAATTCCTATAAAGCCTTTAACAGATTACAGACATATTAGTTCACAAAGCCTTTATATCAGGGCTATTCAATTACCGAATTTTCCAGGACTGTTAGTCACACTCTTTCTCTTTTTGGCTGGTCCTGCGACTTATACTCAGGTGCGACTTACATATTAGAATATATCATTTTCACACTGATTCTGTTCTTTATGCTATAGTTATCTGAATAACTGCTAATGTGTTATGTTAGCATACCATACACCTATAGACCCTTTCAGCTGGAGGCAGGAAGTGAGCAAGATAAATAGATTAACTTATATACAGTATGCGTTTTTCTTCTCCATTATGCATTTTCTTTGGCTGGTGCGACTTATACTCCGGAGCGACTTATAGTCCGGAAAATACGGTATATATTTTTTACTGGGAAGTAAAATTAAAAAAAAAACACCGCTGCAGCAGATACAGTATTCTAACTCTCACTGTGACAGACTTGTTATGCTATTTCAGCCTTAACGCATAAGTAAACAAACAAACATACTTTAGTGCTCCTTCACAGCTGTTAGATTCAACTCTACCAGAGCTTTGACTCTACTCAAAAAGCTAAAAGGTGACACTACCAAGAATTCATTCTCTGTACCTACTTTAGCAGCTGCAGAGCCTCCTGTCGCAATTATCCTATTATTATTATTATTTTTCATTATGGGAAATTGCCAATGGGCCAGAACAGATTGTTTGTCGGGCCGGATCTGGTTGCAGTTCTACTTAATGTAATGTACTGCACACTTTCTGAATGCAGCATGAAATGGCTCTGTGCAGAGAAGAGATACTTGCCAAACAAAGTATTCTTAGGAGTTCTGTTTTTCAATATTTTTCCGAGCAAAGGCCTGTAACAGGCTGGAAAGCAACAGTAAAATTTGCATCTTGCTAGTTTTCACACCAGTTTCTGGCAGATACGCCACCAGACTGCTTTGCATGACAGATTTTAGAGCTATTTTGAAGGCTCAAAAACAGACCAAATTCTTAACGTCAATCCGAAAAACAACAAGTGCAGGCATTTAAACTACATTTCTCATGGGACATTGGATGTCTCATGCGTACAGAGATGGGGCCTAGAGGTGACTTCATAAGTAGTGGGACAAGAATAGATTAAATATAGAATTTTTTTGTGGTGGCTGCTAATGGTGGCTTTCTGAAAGAATATGAAAGGTCGGTCCTAAGTATTTGTCAAACTTGGTGCTTGTATCAAAGTGAAAAATTCTTCCAAAAAATGGCATTGCGCTATGCTACTTTAAGTCTTTTCAACATTAGACATGCAGTTTACTGTCCCTGCACACGTCTTCTATTGGTTAGTCTTCATCATGAGTACGGGTGTAACGGTACGCAAAAATCTATTTTGGTTCAGCTTCCTGGAGGGCACGGTTCGGTTAATTTTCGGTACAAAAACAAAATCTAAAAATAACTTACAAAATCTTTGTTTTGAAAAGATGCCAAGTACACAGTAGACTTTTTGCATTTAAAGTTAAAAAATGGGACACATTTGGCTGACATTTTAAATAAATTGCACTTTTTATAATAAAATCATACACATTATGTGCCTAAAATGCTTTATTATAATTAATAAGTGATTATGCGGCAATGATTATCAGACTGTTGTGGCTGAGGGCCATTCACTGCAATAATCATGGACATGTTGATTTTATGGCATTCATAACATTTTTGATGCCAGGTCAGAACAGAGCCAGGCCCAGAGCTCTGGTCTCAGCTCTGGTCTCAGCTCAGCTGTGAACAGGGGGCGGAGCTGACACACTGCGTCTCAACAGACTTTTTGCTCCCTGTCCACTGTCCAGGACTGAATTTTGATATAATCTACTGTCTCTAAGCTAAGGATAAAACACGCCTGTTCCTTCAGCCACATGGTTCAACACTTATAGAACAGTTGAACGTGACTCCAACGCACTCGACATGAACTGCCACGGAGTCACAGGGGCAGAATTAAGCGATCCACATGCACGTAGCATTTATTTATCAAATATGCTGCATATAGCCAAGTTAGCGGAGAAAGAGAAAGGAGGTGGACGCGATCAGAAACGAGAGGCGGCTCCTGCTGCTACATCCTGGAATAGAGCCGCTCTTTACTCCCTCGCCGTGACTCGGGTCGTGAACGGAGGGTCCTATGGCAGGTACAAGGCAGTTTTAGACCCTATAATCCCCGTGGCTGCCGAGGAGATATGGTACCTACACCGCTGTTCATGTGCGCGGCTCCCGTTTTCAAAGCTGCACGTCACTCAATAGCTAAGCTCCTAATAGCTCCTAAACTTAGTTCCGCTTAAAATCACGTTAATAATAAATTGACATTATTTAATTAACCAAAACGGTACACAAGTGGACCGAACCGAGCAGGCCGAACTGAAACGGTTCAATACATCCACGTGAACCGTTACACCCCTAATCATGAGTGAGTGACAGGTGATTTTACCCAATCACAGTGAGGTGTGACTAGCTTTCAGTAACAGTCATTTCAAAACGAAGGGGTTATAAAGCTGAGAGTTATGTATTGTGTTGTTTGACAAGGCTATGTGACATGTGGGAGACACTTTTCAAAATCCATGTTTTATAGTTATATAATGGACTTCCAGGTTAATTGATAGTTTACGAATTGTTGACAAATTATATATATTTTTAAAATTTTTGATCATTCTCATAGTTTCCAAGCGAAACATGGACATTGTGGGAGAATGACTATGGACAGACTTCTAATGTTTTTGAGATGGCTTTTGGGCAGAACAGTAATAATTTGGAGGAGGGTGGTGAGTAGGGGTGTGTATTGCCTCGTATCACGATTCATCACGATACGATACGATCCCGATATATCCCGATTCTGAACTATTAGATGATTATTGTGATTTTTCTAAATTACTTTGAGTAATAAATCAGTAAATAAAATAATTATATATTTATATATATACATACAGTATATCTTAATCAGTAAACAAATGCACTTTAATTTAGAACATTTGTATGAAATAATACAATTATCTAAAAGTCAGAACAGTGAGCTCTCCAGTTCTAGGCTCTTTTATGCTTTCATGTGACTTGAGAGTGTTGTGGCGATTGTGTTACTTTAAGCAGCTCCCCTTTTCCAAACAAATAGGGAGATCGATTAAACTGGGGATGTTTTCTAAGATTCTTGTTGAAATAATACGATCGCAGGGACGGCTCATTTAAGCCCCATGTAGTTCCGCCACTGCGTGTTTGTGATTTAGCCATGATTTTAGGACAAACGTGTAATCATTTCAACCCCTTCGCGTCATTACTACCACGACATGAGTTTAACACAAGTGTCGTTTTTGTTTCTACCCGCCGTTGTTATTCCTGTGATAAATGCTACAAAGATAAGTCCATGTCGCTGGGTTGGATGTTATAAAAACGTGAAAGTGAAGCCGAGAGAGGAGCAAAGAGGAGCCCAGAGAGGCAGATCACGGCTAAAGAGAAGAGCAAATGCTAAGTGAACAACGGTCCGTGGCTCTTCATAATCCAGGCCTCAGTCTTTGCTGTAAAAGCCAAGTGAGTTGAAATTAAAAGTCTTAAAAGTGCCTCAGTCAGATCTTCCTTCTTTAAAACTTTCGCTGTGTGGCTAAACTCCGAGCGAGACTACAGTGTGTAAACAAGACACTCTGCGTAACTCGTGGGAGATGCTATTCTTACTCTGGTGGGCTGGACGGTGCGCTGCCAACTAGTGGCCGGAAGTAAAAGTGCACCACCAAAGTTAGGCGCAGCAATGAATTTTCATCAAAAATACATATTACAGAATTGATGTGGACGCATTTTGCATCGATACGAGAATCGCGCGATATATCGCCGAATGGATTATTTTCAACACCCCTAGTGGTGAGGCTGGTCATATATATCTGCTTAAAGGCCCCAATGACCACACCTTATATGTCAAGGATGCATTGTATCAATAGAGCATTGTAAGAAATGATACAAGTTACTGACATATTTGAGGTAGTGTTGGGCTCCTGACTGAGACTGGTAGACAAGATGGATTAAAACTCCATAATCAATGCTAAACAGATACAGTAAATCACACCTGGATCTATTTATTTGTTTGACTGCCATAAACTGTCCATCTTATTAGAAGGATATGAAAACAATCTTAAATGTAACATCGCACTTCAGCTGTGATTTTTCACACTTTCCCACAGAGGTCTATCCAATGTCCTATTCCGAAATCTGATATGCCAGGGCCAAAAATAGTGGAGTACAGAGATTATGGCTTTTCACATCAAGATATTGATATAAGTGTCTGGATTATGAATGAAGTGGTGGTCTTTGTATAACAGATACTGTTGTAACAAATGAGGTGCGTTTATTAGCCAACTGTCATGGCCGTTTTTACCTTTGGGAAAGCCCTGTGCAGCATTATATCTGGGGGGGGCCCATACTTGAACTATGGTGAAGTGATTCCAAGTTGAAGTGGCTGCAGTGTCCTTGATGTGATAAAATATTTTATGTATTGTAACTTTGAATAATTTCTAAATAGGGAATGGTCATTTGTTTGGCTATCTCTCAAAGTGTGGCTGTATCACCCTCTGCTGGCTGCAAAGGGGATAAAACATGCAAACAACAGTATGCAAACCTCCATTTTACCCAAACGGCCTGATGTCAAATTCATGGTGCCGTGATGAACTCAGTTTGAGTGCAAAATGATTACGGTGATGTTTATGGTTTTAAAAAGTAAAGAGGACACTTTTGGATTCTATTTATGGCCAACATTGCCACACTTACCTTGAAAAAGTAATAAAACTAATTTCCTATTACTCTTTGACTGATAACTTGATGTTAAAAGTGATTAGTTACGTTCAGCAGCTGCAGACCACACCTCAACTGCCTCAACTTACAAATTGACAACTGGCTTTGCTAGAACTCCATTTACTGCAAGTACATTTTGACAGCAACATCAACAATTTTGTTGTGACTTGTCTTCATGCTGAAAACATGATTCGCTAAGAAGCAAGAAGAAAGCAAGCACTGTATAGCTTTTTACCAAGGAAAATGACAAAAACAGTAACTCACAGTGACTTGAATAAGTAAGTGTGATGTGATGACTGGTTTTGAAATAGTAACGCATTAGATTACTCGTTACCAAGAAAAGTGGTAATATTAGAGTAACTAGTAACTACAGTAAGTACTGGTTACTCGTTACTGGCATTACTGTTGATGACACAACGTAATCCAGGAAATAAAGATCAGAGTGCTCCAATCTGCACAATAATCAGTAACGGTGGCTAAAGCCTGGCACTCAATCCCATCAGCAAACATCAGAGAGATGTCCACATATATTCAGTAAAAAATAATTAAAAAAAAAACACACCCGAAAAACCCATGCCTGTGCTACTCCTGCTAGTTTTTAATATCTCTGAAAATATGTTGATATAACTTTGACTGCTATTGTTACGACTGGCTGTCTACTGTACTGTGTGTAATTGTAATATTTGTAATGACTTTTGTCTTGCATTTTATTTGCACTGATTTAGTATATTACGGCTGTCTTTTCGGGAGACTAACATACAGTATATCCAGGGACTACGGATGAAAAAGAGCCTTTTCAACTGTGCATTTACATAAATGTTTATTAATGCACAGTGTCCCTGTCAAATGTATCATTACATTTTGTTAAATGAATAAAGGCTTACACTTGTATTGCACTTTATAAGCGTGTGTTGACAAGTTTCACAAAGAGCTATAGTGCAGTCATCATTCACTCCATACTTGGTGGTGGTACAGTAAGCTGGTATTGTAGCCACACATGACCCTGGGATGACTGCCTGAAGAGAGGCTGCCAATCTGTGCCATCCCTCCAGCACCAGCCACTCACACAGGCAGTTTGTGTGTCTTGCCCGAGGACACAACAATAGTCTGTTGTTTACAGGACAGCCAGCCTCTAGATCAGGGGTCTCCAACCTTTTCTACCCCGTGAGCTACTTTAGCATAACAAACATGGCAGTGAGCTCCTTACTGTACATGTGTAACTAGGCCTCTAGGACTGTCAAGATAATAATTCAACACAGTCAAAGAAAATGACTGTAGTTTCCGTTTTATACTTTTCAGTTCACATAAATGTTTGGACATGTTTTGTTCTAAAATTTGACTCATCAAGTATCAATCAATCAATCAGTTTTTGTATCGTCCAATATCACAACAGGAGTCGTCTCAGTCATCAAACAAATGGAATGTCAGCCTGGGGTGTCCCACAACCTTAGACCCTCCAAGTATATGTCGATTTGTTACAAGCCTTTGGCGAGCTACTTGGAAAGTCTTATGAGTTTCTTTAATTCAGACACTGTAGTGTCTATAAAAGAACCTCACAAGACTATTTAATCAGTACACACAAACACCCGGAATGGGATTTCTCAGAACTGTGTGAATGAAATGTAATATTGTACTAGTCCAGGAACAACTCCTTTACATTTTAAGTAGATCTATCATGAGTTTGACTTGCTTTAGTTATTCTTTATATTTTATACTTATATTGGTTTAATCATTTCTTTATTGTTTATTTGGTTGGGACAGTACATGCTAATGAACACACATGAGAACCATGCATGTAAACACACCACTCCGGATTGTAGCCTTGGGCTAATTTGCATCCGTTGTCCCACACTCATGCACACAAACACACTCTCATTCATCCTGATCTATTGTACATGTTTTTAGTGGTAGGGGAAACCTACGCAGACACAGGGAGAACATGCAAACTCCACACAGAAAGGCCCCGTCCTGGCCCGGGATCGAACCCAGGACCTTCTCTGTGAAGCACGAGCGCTAACCACTGTACTACCGTGCTGTTTATTTGTTTTTATTTGTTTATGCAATCTTAGTTACTTTGAATAACTGTCTTAATAAGCACTGCATTTATACTTATTTGGCTTTTCTCTTTATTTTTTAGGATTTAAATGAGAACTGGCAGGGCTGAAAAGATAATAATTTGTTTTCTTGTTCATATTAACTGTGCAGCCTTTGTAGACCGTTTGTTCAGAAAGTGTGCTGTAAATGAAACATACCTGGATTTGAATAAACAACTATGCCTTCTGTGATTCTAAGTCCACTTTAAATGGCAAATACATATTTGTTTGCCCTTTTAAAAATGGCAAAACCAATACTCATCCTACAGCAATAATATCTCGAGGCTGAAAGTGATCCGTGACAAAGACTTCCATATTCACCTTTGGCTTATGAGCAGCAGCGGTACTTAAGACATGTCTGGAATAATGCATTCATTTACAAATAAATCAAAGTCCATTTCCTTCAGCCATTTTGCAATCCATTCCAAGTACAATACAATATGTGCTTTCTGGCTCCGAGAGGGGCATATTGAAAGACGTAATCTCGTCAATCTAATAATGTCCTAGAGGGAAACATGTTTGCAGAATGCTTTATCATAAGTGGGAATTCTCCGAGCCCCAAATGCAATTGAAGTGTATTTGTTTAATCATGTTTGAACGAGACCAGCGTTATCTGGAAGCCGCATCGAAAGTGCAAAGTGGAGGATTACGGTGGCATTATACTGTGCATTCTAAGTTACAAAGTTATTTCTGTGTGATTGGAGCTCCGGCATGAAGAGAAGAGAGGTGCGGAGGTCGAAAATTGAGGCGAGAAAGTGTAAACAAGGGCTGCAATATCCATCTGTTTTGGAGATATCACTTTGAAAATTTAGCTGTAGATTTCGACTTAAAAATGAGGAAAAAATGATTAAAGTTTAACAACAAAATAAAGCATTTTAAGCTTTTTTTTTTTTCAATGGCTAAATTAAAAAAAAATTCTAAAGCCAGGATTAAATTTATAGTTTTATTATGTAAACATATTAATTACAGATATTTGCTTAGAGGGAATTTTGGATATCCTATTTAGTTTTTGAATAAGCTATTAGTGAAAATATATATATATATATATATATATATATATTTTTAAATTATATATTGCATATTGGGAGGAGTGGCTTGGTCTCTTGTTTTACTCTTTCCCAAACACCAAAGAGCACCTTTCCCAAAGAACTACTTTATGGTACTGACTTCCTGAGCACTTTATGTCCAGTTTCTCTAATTGTTCCCATATTGTTTTTTGAGGCTCAAACCAAGATAAACCAGGCTAGAAATTAGATATGACAAAAAAATCCCTCTGAGCAAACCGACTGT
>OMNZ01035907.1:0-12358 GCA_900303255.1 Lesueurigobius sanzi | reverse complement strand
GTTTACATCTAACGAGCTGCTGAAACACGTTTGAAATATGGACTTATCAGGAAGCAACGAGCAGAAACAATTTACTTTTACCAAGTCATGGATCTATCAAATGAAACGGGAGTTTGGAGTAAAGTGGTCCATGCAGTAGAGTCGAGCAGGAGCTTACCTTTCCACCAAGAGGGTCGTGCAGCTGCTCTTTTTCTCTCCCGTCTCTCTCTTGAGGTTTGTAATCCTGTTAGATCTTTGTCTCATCATTTTCATCATCAAATAGTTCCAGTCGGCCCTGGCTGTAGCTGTAGTTAGTTTGTGCTCGTTGTCCATGCATTTCACGCATGGAGCCTATTTAAAGCGACAGGCGCATGATACTAAAACTTGGACCAATGATCAAATAAAAGACTAGTAATGCGTTTACCCTATTAAACTGGATATTCAACATGGCACAGCCTACTAGAAGAGAGGTTTATGGATAATTATGCATATTTTGAAAACTATAAAAACATATAAAAAAATATGTTATTTATAACCCGATCCACCCGCACCCGAAGTTTGTCATCTCAGTTGGGTATCCGAACCGGTATCCGGGTCGGCCCAAAACCCACGTTCATGGGTTTCGGGCCGACCCGCGCATCAGCAGAGGGCTTCAAAGGTTGAAAAGGTATATTTAATTATTTTTATTTTCATCATTTTTTTTATCTTCTTTATTTAATTTAAATTCTTTGTTTAATCAGGAAAGTCCCACTGAGATTAAGACTGGCCCCAGGGGATCCTATTGTACATGTTTTTAGTGGTAGGGGAAACCGGAGCACCCAGAGACACAGGGAGGACATACAAACTCCACACAGAAAGGCCCAGTCCGGCCCGGGATCGGACCCAGGACCTTCTAGGTGTGAAGCACAAGCGCTAACCACTAGTCTACTTATAATTTGTTTAATCATAATTATTGATGTAGCCTGTACACTGCAAAAACTAATCTAAAAATAATAATGTGACTGTAATTTAAGCAGGTAAGCAAAATGATATACCAGTGGTATACATTTTTGTGCTTAGAATATGAAAAAATACATCTTGTTGCATCTAAAAAAAGAGAAAATATCCAATAGCACTTTTAATTGGGAAGTAAATTACATTTACTTCATTTTTTGGTACGCACTTTCCAGAAACACTGCAAAGACATGAGGAAAGCGGCGAGGGGAAGTCAGTTTGAGGATCAACTTTAATTTCTTCAGAAATGACAAAGAATAGAATGAAAATGTGGCTACTACTCACAACCTTAGTGTAAAAAAATGTTTTTATACTACAAAGCGCAGCTGCTCATCAATACTGTAGATGTGCTCGCTCGTGTGCTCACACTGGCACCGACTGAAGAATTTCAAACTGAAACAGGAATGATCCTACATCAAGTCTGTGCTTTCATGAACTAATCCCTGGACATAAGTCTAGTCTTTAATATCACTAAACGAAGGTCAGGTCCAAAGCCCTGGTCTAATGCTGCTCAGACTAAGATGATACCATCTTTACGCAGGCTCCACTGCTCCCTCCTCAGTGGGATAGCAAAATAAAGTCGTCTGAATCTGAAACCTCACTCACATCACGGACCAAACCACTGCCTCATCCTCCATAAACGGTACAGCCTGCACAATGAACAATATAATTTGGCCAAATTAAATGTCATAGCTTATTATGTGGGAGCCTATCCTCACAACACGATCAGCCATCTTAATAAGGCACTTGTTTAAGTAGTCTTCTTCAGTCGTGTGTATATTCTCAAATGTTTTATTGACGGGATAGTCCACGATGCAGTACGTGAGATCAGAGAAACAGAAGTGACTTTAACACAGATCCACAGCCTGCGTCCTGCTGCAGCTCGTGGCTGTCCCTCTCTGTCCCCCGCGCTCAGTAAAACCCGCTCATTACCGCTTCATGTTTAGGTAAATCTCATTCATAAGTCACTTTCCATTGTCCTTTTATGGGGAAATGGAGGTGTGCAGAGGGCGTGGCCTGAGGAGGAGTCATGTGCGCACATTTCTTCTTCAACGAAGGGAAAATTGCGGTCAGGTGTACGGACCGCCACGTACGAAGGGTTTTATAGATCCGAAAGAAAATGTGCGTACAGAAGTTTGTGTTACTTTCAACCGCACTTTTATAGTCAGAGTCTCACACAGTTTTATAAATGAGGCCCCTGGGCATTAGTGAACCTCGAGCGCCATCTGCTGGAGGGGGCTCTGAATTGCACCTAAAAAACAATTACAACATCGTCGACTTTTGTGCATAACTTTGGAAGGGAAAGTGATAGTAGAAAGCCATTTGCAAACATGCTCGTTCATACGGCTAGTAGGCGGCTCATTCAAAAAGAGCTGCCTGTTTTCACACTGGTCCACCCACTTTTTCCAGCCGCAGGAGATACTTCCTCGGCCCTAGTGCTGAAGTGCTGAGTGCGGCTCCAAGAAGTGTCTGAAAGAGCTCTTTGGACGTGACAAAAAACGGGGGAAGTCGATGACGCACACGGGAATAGCGTGTAGGTTGGCTGGCGACAGCAACAGTATAATCAATCAATCAATCAATTTATTTTTGTAACAGCCAATATCACAACAGGAGTCGTCTCAAAGGTTGGTATGGACAAAAACAAATCATTATCAGACATCAACAATGATCAAAACAAGTCACACACAAATGAATTTCACAACCAGATGTAATGTCCCATAAATAAGTAATCGGACATAACAAGCTTAGAGTATCCCACATCCTTAGACCCTCCTCCATAAAAAGGCGAGCAAGCTGTCTTCAAAGCGCTGTTTAAGTGGCGTGTTGTGGATTATTTATGAATAAACCCTCCTTAAATATAGGCTAACCCGCCACGGGGAAAAGATGCTAATGATAGCTGCTTACCTTTAGCTTGAGATTGATTGTGTCTCTTCTCAGGCAAAATGCAACCTTCCTTTTGCAAAATCCATGGCGAGAAAAACTTATCCGAGTAATATACATTCATAAATATTAAACTGTCTCTTGTCTTGAATATAGTCAGTTTTGGTCGCAGAAAACCATTATCAGTGGAGTTTGGCAAACTTTAGTGCAGATGTAGTGTTATTGACATTTGGACCACGCTGCTCTCGCTCTCCTCTCGCTCTCCTCTCGCTCTCCTCTCGCTCTCCTCTCGCTCTCCTCTCGCTCTCCTCTCGCTCTCCTCTCGCTCTCCTCTCGCTCTCCTCTCGCTCTCCTCTCGCTCTCCTCTCGCTCTCCTCTCGCTCTCCTCTCGCAGCGTCAGTCTACTCCCCAGAAAACTCTACAAATGCCCACGCCTCTTTTTGAGACCACCCGGGCCGTCACCTTGTGTATTTGAATGCCAATAATCCTCATTTACAGCAGACTTTAGGGGTGTGTTTGAACGCAAATGTCCGTCTAAGAACGGGGCAGCTGGCTAGAAACGGTGTGGGCTGTTTGTAAATGGCTAACAAAACTCTCCTGGCTCAGGTGTTGATAGTGTTTTTGCTTTCACTTCGATCCGTTGTGGTATTTCACACATGTTTGCGTCCTCTGCTGGCTACATTAACTACATTTTATAACATCTTGTAATACCAAAGCTAAGAAGTCTAAAGAGATTGAATAAAGCAGAATATTGAAATGTTGTCCGTAATATTTCAAATATTTTTCAGAACTTTTCTCTCATTAATTACTTTTTCTACAATCTTGGCTTAGAAGTAAAATCAATTCATACCAGTTTGTGCACACAATAATAATAAAAAAGTGAAAAAATTGCTTTTAGCCAGCATGTGGTTGTCTGCAATATTGAACAGACTGTTATTGCTTTTCTTACAGCGTTCCAATGAGTCACAAGTCGGTGTAAGTAAATGTATTCTGCAAACATCTAAAAAAAATCAATAGTTCACGAAGGAACGAAGCAGATATGTAAAAAGCGATGTAATTTTGCTACAATCCGGTCAATTACATATTCATTAAAAGCTCCACACGGCGGTGGAAGGCGATACGTCGAATAGTGCGTTGGAATAATGAGTGGCACATTTGCGGCGGGAGATGTGACCAGGTCCCGAAGGAAGTCCACATTTGAATAGAATACATTTAGACTGAGTGAGCCGCAGCTAAAAATACCAAACAATTAACTGTGGTGAGCCAGGGGCCGACCGGCAACATGCGCTTTTACACATTCTCCCTCAACGAAATGCAGCTTGTAGGCAGACTAACAGGGCCTTTGCCATTCTGTGGGAGGAAGCAGCTTGTTGTGTTTACTTCACTCGTTTTGGCCAACTTTGACAAAGCAGTTTGCAGTTTGAATAGAACGGAGCTAATGAGGACGGGTTGTTTAGCTTGTTTAAAGTTAGTCGACTCTCTAAACTGGCATGGACTGACAGTATGAGATGCTCTCTTAAGGAATAGCAGTATGATAAAGATAATGACTTGCTCATGTTACAGTATTAGGCTGCATCTCAAGAGGTCAGACAATGTCAAACCTATCGATTGTCTTCCATCCATCTGAAATTCAATTTGTTTTTCCTGAAGTCATCCTTACACCAAAACCTGTGTTAAAAAAGTTAAGTTTTACTTATGATTTTCTACATTAATATCAATTCAGCCATGTTTTAGTTCTGATGTCCATCCGTGTATCTTCTTCCACTTATCTGTTGCCGGGTCTCGGGGGCAGCAGTCTAAAGCTGCCCACACACTAGAGGTTTTAGCCTGATTTTTAGTCTTTCTGAGTCTGAGGAGGCGTGGCTCAATAAAACCTTTCGCTCATGCCATGATCTGTCATGGGACTCCTCATATGTGTGTATGTGTGTCCTCATGTCGGTCTGTAGGTGTGTGCGCACAGATTTTAAATTTTAAAAATAATGTAATCCTGTAGTGTGTGGACACCTTATGTAAACTTTTAACATTAACTACTGTAATATTGTTTGGGCCAGCACCCACAAAACTTGAGCCTGTTTATCGTCTTCAGAAACAAGCTTTGAGAATCATATTCTGTGTTGATCGTAGACATGCGTCTCAGCCTTTGTTTGCTAAATTAGTGTTTACCAAGTCAACCAACTTCAAACTGCTAGATGGTGAAATAAAATCGCAGCTCGTTATTCTGTTGCTAGTATTAAGAGAGTGTACTTTTTAATTAATTATTGAACAATTATTCTCCTGTTTTAATGCTAACACACAGGGGTCCAGCCATTACTGTCACAACTCTATAATGATATTGAAGCAAAGAAGCTTTAAAAAATCCACACAAGTTTACATTAAAACTAAACAATTTGATCAATTGCTAAAGATGTTTGAAGTGCAATATTTGTGCCAGTCCTCTGCTACCAAAAATAGCATCTAAACCTAACCATATACAAACCTAGAAGTTTGTTTACAATTCTGTAATGTATTGCCTCAACATCTGAACATCATTTTTTTCTTTAAGAATGAATCACATGGGTCTTCAAATCGGAGTAGCATCTCATCAGGGCTCCCTTTGTGCGGACCACTCAATGACAGCTAAGCCAAAAGCCAAAATATGGAATAAACTCCCAACCCACCTCACAGAGCTCTCATTATCTCAATTTCAAAAAGCTTTGAAAAGATTGCTTCTGAGTCAGAGTAACTTTCTTCTAGGTATATCCTACTAACCTTTGATTGCCTGTTTCTTGTGTAACATGTCTTTGTTTCACTGAAATGTAAATTCTGTCATGTTTTTAAGTTGTTTTTATTCATGTAGTTCACTGGAGGTTACCACTTGTTAAGCCGCTTGAGGGTTTTGGGTAACCTCCACCACACTTTTTAAGTTAATTGTTTATGTTGTATTCGTTTGATATGTGAGAACACATAAATGAAATCAATAAGTTGTTCACTCTGCACCAGTCGCTTATGGCTCCTCCTGCAGGTGGTGGGTCCACGGGAGCACGGCTTCACGACGCTCCTTCGCCTCTGGGTGACGTAACTAGCCTTGATGCTCTGTCATCTTGGTCTGACCCATCACCTAGGACCTGTTTGGGAGACCCTGCCAGGAGCATAATGCCCCAGACAACAGAGCTCCTATTTTAAAATCTTGCTTTGACACAATTCAAAGAGTTTGTTGAAATTTAATGGAACGTATTGTGTGAAATATTGCAATCATATCATACAAAGGGTTGATACACACCTAGTGGCCCCTAAATCTCCCCCTTTAACATGTTAATGATGTAGAAACCGAATGAAATGTCATGTCAAATGTCAAATATAAATGCCATTCATCGGTCCATGGAAACCCCAAGTGTTCACATTTGCAGAAATAATCCCAGATAGGAATAACAAAACATTACCATGGGCTATGGTGCAGTACATGCATAACCATCTAATGCTTAAACTAAGCCTGGGTTTGGACTAACCACTTTACTCAAGCAAATGATGCGTTCAGGTGGTCAACAATTACACCCTTTGTTCTCCATTCAGAGGATGGGAATTAAACCAGCCATCCTCCAGTTCATAGGCGAAACACGACATACAAAAGTCCCCAAGTACAGATGATGTGTCAAGAACCTTTGTCCACCTGTTCGACTGAGAGCTTACACAAAAATGCAATCATGTTCCCGCAATATTCATGCCAGTTATTCAATATTAAAAATCTGAAATAAGTCCTGATAATCCCACGCATTTCAAAACATGGCTCCTTTATGATTCCCTAATTTAGTAATGACTTCATCCTTGGATTGATGAGACCCTGGACCCTCTTTCTCTCTCTCTCTGGACAGCAGCGTGGTCTCCAGTCTGACAGAATGCTGTGGGAGGACGCAGTTTGTTGTCCAGCTCTGCCTGACTTTGACGAGGCAGCACTCATTTGAATACAATGCGTCTAATGAGGACAGTTTCTCCACTGTTCCAAACAACTGCATTGACACTATGATTGATGGGCAGCTTCCATTCACTTCACACAAGGCCCTTTTCAAAACGCGTAAAAGTTTTGACGGGAAAACAATGAAGCGTAGCAACAATTCATGATTTAGGACTATATTTGTAAACTTAAACTGGAGGAAATATTGCTTTAAATTACCATCAATATATTAATGGCTTATAAACAGTCCTATTTTGAAGTTGGAAGTATCAAATTTATACCATCCATATACAGACTATAGTAGAGGCCGGCCCATATATCGACATCAGCTATTGGCCGATATAATGCCAGATATAAGGATATATATATAAAGGATTTTTTTTATGTTGTGAATCTACAGCAGCTCCTGTCTGCAGCTTTGGTACGCTGCAGATTCAGGACCGCAGGACTGCTCATCCTATAATACAGTACATTAGAACTAAAAGGCCTAAACATATAGAGATGAAACAATAATATCCGCTGTCTATTAAAAATTCTATTTAAAAAAGTTTTCATGTAAAAATCCATAGCCTAAATATTACCTAACATTCAATTCTACTTTAAAATTAAAAGCTAAATTCCAAAATTCTTACATATACAGTAAATATAGGCCTGTAATATGATAAGATCATATTACTATATAGAAATTTACTTGTTACAACAGCTCTTAGGACAGGATCACACAGGTGGGGTGCAAAAAGTCAGGAAATACACCATCAAAGGAGAAAATAAGTTTGTAAAACAGGTAATAGAAATAATAAAAAATATAGTAAAAAATATAGCAATGTCTCTTAGCATCTCTCTGTAAATAAACTATACAAGCATCTCTTATGTACACTAAATAAGATCATAGACTGACAACTTGGTGCAACTACTGTAATATACAATAGTAGCCTGACATCCAGACCAGTCTCCTCTGTTTATTCTAAACTGGAGACTTGGTCTGGAACTTCTCTCGCAGCCAAACCACTGCTGGAGGCGGGACTAAGGCAAGACAAACACACACATAACAGCCAATCACTTTAGCAAGACTTAGTAATGTTTGCAAAATGGCAACAAGACGAAGCTAACGCTGACCCAGGAGACCAAGAAACACCGGCTTTGTCAGAGTCTGCAATAAGAGCTGATGAGCAACAGAGCAGCGCTAGCGAGAAACAAGTGCACACTTTCAAAAAACGGGTCTTGAGAGAGCGGCTGTTAAAGTTTGCTCTGTTGTCACTTACGGCACGCATTTAAAAACTGCAAAAATAACAAAGGAGCACAGAGTGACGTTCAATAAGAAATGATGAGCCCTAACAAAGCGCCCCCTGCTGTCACAGTTCAACACTGACACATTTTACAGTGTAGAAGGATTTTTTTGTTTTTTTATCCACCTTCAATATTGGTCAAAAATATCGGTAGCGCTCATCTTCATCAGCCTTAGACAAACATATCAGCCGACCTAAAATGTATTGTGCGAGCCAAGAGATGGCCCCAGTCCAATGATTAAGGATCACTGCAGTTGTGAGTGGTAATTCAATCTCTGGGTATATCGCATTTGGTGATGAGAGGAACAATACCAAAATATTGACATATTGATATTGGAGCCAATATAGCGAAAGTAAAAAGCTGAAGAAATGTCATCCAGTGTTAAATCCACCAAAAATACATGACATCAGTGACATGTTAAAGAATCCAATGTGCAGAAAGAAAATCTCAGCCTTCTTTGCTCATAATTGCATAACGTCGCCAAAGGAAGAGTCCCAAAAGAACCATGTGCAGCGCTGTACTAGTTATGTCACAATAAGATATGAATAAAAACCAAAGTGAGACTGCAAGCACACGGAAATCAGCAATTATCAGGAGGGAAAAGATGTGGTCGTAGGGGAGGGAGGATAAGTGGAGTGCTTTCTGATGAGCCTGGGCCTTGCCAGGAGCTTTGGAGAAATCGGAAGCGTATGACTGAGCAGGCGAGTCGGTTGCGAACGAGTCGGTACAAAGAGCCAAATGAACGACGACAGCCGGCTCTCACCCGCGAGCGCTCCTTTTAAACTGTTTTTACTTGTAAGCAAATGATCCGGCTCACCAAAAAAAGCTGAAAATCCCATCCCAAGAGCAGGCGCCACGGAACTTCAAATAGTTGTCATGGATGTTTCAAAGATTTACCAAGGCATGAATGGCTCAAACCACAACTCCAAGTACGATTTTGATGAGGGAACATTGTACTATAATTAAAATCTGTAAAAAGTCAGTTTTGCATAATAATAAATGCAATTAAATTCATTCAAATCTACTTTCTGAGACATTTCAGCTTTTTGTCTATTTTTATTCACAATTTTCTCCTACGAGCACCATCCATCACCCTTTCCTGCCCTTTTCATGCAGTCTCTTTCATATTTGGATTATTTTGCACTTTTTGGTCTGTGAATCTGACTTGCTCAATTTCAAAAACCCAAATGGCGTGCCTGTGCGTGTGTGTGGGCGCGCAGGCTTGTTTTTGGTACGTAATTGCGTTTGGGAAGGGAGGAAGTGCGTGGAGGGCGGGCTGGGTCACCTCTCGCACCCTGCGTGGGCCGGAACCTCAGATACAGCGGTTGGAAGAACCCATCTCTCCCAGCGCTGCCCTGCCTCCTGGCCCCTCCACCGGCCTCCTCTGCCGCCCACGCACCGCTGCACTCATCCAGGCAGAAAAAAAATAAAAAAACATACCCGCCAACACATACCGACTATTCAAATTAGCCTGCCTTCATTTTGAGCAACTGCTTGGTCTTTTATTTGAGGAGATAATGTATACATTTATGGACCATCATAATCATTATGGCAATACACTGTGTTAGAGATACTCAAAATGACACAGTGGAATATTTCATCCAAGAAATACAATTAAACTGATGCCACACTCCTCTTTTAGTCCTGTGCACAAACGGCTGGAACCACAAATGTTATTGCTCACTAAAATAACATTATACATCCCACAACTTTAAAACATGTTGAAAAATGGTTTTATTCCCATTCTGGAGCAAAAAAGCCAATCTTCACAAGCCATACTTTGTAGTAGGCATTTGACTGCTCACTACTTGGGAGTTGGCAAGCAACAAGAATCTGAAAAAATAGTCTCTCTACTCATAACGTTTTTAAGTTCTGTGAGCTTTTTTGTAATATGCCCATTCGGCACAAGTTATCCAAATGTGTGCCAAAGTACAGTATTGCATTTTAGCACCACTTTCACCATAAAAAACATTTTTTCATGTTTAGATGGAATCAAATTCCCTTCTAGAACTTTTTTTTCTCCCCAATTTTATTATTATTTTTTTCCCTTGGGTCAGTGCAGTGCTGGAGCCGCTTCTATCGCTGTATCCTGGGTCTATCTGTAGGCTCGCGAACACAGAAGTCTGATGGGAAACTACACATCCGGAATATCATTGGAAAGCTTGTATTACAGGCTACAACCATAATCTGTGGTTGCAGGTCAGAGTGGTAAAATGTCACGTATCCTTCGATCTTCAAGTGAAGGCTTGATGGTACTTTTAAAAGCATATAGGGCTGGGCCATTTGGGGGTAAATTATATTTCCATCTGGTCCTCTTGATGCTACCAAAATACATTTGTTTTTAGAATCCATTTTTGAGGGAGAGTAATGATTTTTTTTGTGGGGCTTCCTTCATATTGGGCTCTCTTAGCAAATGCCCAGTTATCCCCCTTCACACTTACGGCCCTGTCAATTAGTAATTTTATAATCTCCTTCAGCACTCTCCTTTATTGATATTTACCCTGATATGACAAGAAAAATTGTTTTTTAATGGATAGAGAAAATAAGAAACAGTGGAGGACAGAAAGTGGAGGGGACCAAACAGCCGCCATGTTGTTTGTGACTGCGGGGAAGTGGCTGCCTCACTTTGCGATATGGAGCACAACGGAGCACGGAAAATGCCGACAACCTGTGCAGGAAAAAAACTTGAATTTGCAAAGTAAAAATCAATTTCAGCTACAAATTCGATGAATCAATTGAATGGATTTTTTGCCCAGCCCTACACAGTACTGTGCGATCCAACCTTTAAAAGTGCTTAGGAAAGTAGTGAGAGCAATATCTTGAAGAGGCACTTTCAGAGTAGAAACCGTCATCCGCCATCTTGAAATTGGCCACAACTATATACCAAATGGTCCACAACTATATACCAAATGGTATCTCCTTATTACAGAGCAAAGAACGAAAAGCATGATGTGAAAGCTCTTCTATAAAAAAACGTTTCTGTAATTTTATTCACGTCTCAAACAGCAGCTCAGGCTCCTGCTGCAGCAAAGTTAAAGCCTATAGTAGCACAAGTGTGAGAGTCCTTTATTAATTCATATTTCTCACCGGGAAACGTCTCGACTCTCCAGCCAATCGGCAACAACAGCCCCTTTTAGACCAACACAAATCAAACCTCCAGAGTCACACAAGATGTGTTAAGTGCCTTGCCCAAGGACACAAGTGGGATAATCCTGTATGCATTACTTCTTTAGCAGCAGATTAAACTTAAACTAATCTTATAATTAACTATTTTCAATGTTCTAGTTCGCTCCCACGTGCAGATGAAATGAATGAAAAATATACTGCGAGCGATGCTTCTTTGATGGCGTGTTGATCTTTCATCTGTGTCCCTTATATCCAGAGTAAACCTCCAGAGAGTAATGTTTACAGACCGCTCCACTTCACTCATCTCAAGGGGACTTCACAGAGGTTTAAGAGGAGGAGAGCAGCTCAGAAGAACTTGCGTCACTGTCTAAATATACAGTACGTGTCTTAATATACAGAGCAGTTTTACTTGGAAGGAAATTCGCTTTTGCTGTTTTTCAAATTGGTGCTCATTTTAGTACATTATTTCAATAGGTTGTAGAAAGTTCATCCAACGTTACCGCACTCACCGGTGAACATCCAGGGAGAGGACATCGAGGTAGTGGACAGTTTCAAAATACCTGGGTGTTCACCTCAACAATAAACTGGACTGGTCCCACAACACTGTCGCTCTGTACAAGAAGGGCCAGAGTCGCCTCTACCTTCTGAGGAGAGTGAGGTCTTTCGGAGTGAGCAGACCTCTGCTCAAGACTGTCTATGACTCTGTGGTGGCCTCTGCTGTCCTCTACGCTGTGGTCTGCTGGGCCCCGGGCAGCACTGAACGGGACAGGAAGAGACTGAACAGGCTGGTCAGGAGGTCCAGCTCTGTCCTGGGCTGCCCACTGGACTCTGTGGAGGAGGTGAGTGAGAGGAGGGTGTTGGCCAAGTTCACATCCATCATGGACAACACCTCTCACCCACTGCACAGGACTGTAGAGGAGCTGAGCAGCTCCTTCAGCGACAGACTGAGACACCATCAGTGCAAGACGGAGCACTACCGCAAGTCCTTCATACCCACCGCTGTCAGACTGTACAATTCTACTGTATCAAATCAATCAATCAATCAAAACTGTATTTATAAAGCGCTTTTCATACAAAATGCAGCTCAAAGCGCTTTACAGATTAGAAACACATTAAGACAGATCATTCAATTACACCCCCACCCAGAATTGTCACACACATCAG